>ML808663.1:201667-276888 GCA_009831015.1 Picea engelmannii | reverse complement strand
TGAGTGTCTTTTTCATCTCCTTTCATGAGTCTAAAAAGGAGATAAAATTATACTCGATGGGAGAGAACGAGTGGCTTAACAACATGCTCTTATGTTCCAAGCACATGGAGTCAACCTAAGCAATGAAGAATGAAAAAGATACTATCAAATGAGATCCAATCTTAGTAGTTGTTCTCTCCCTGGGTAGGTGGGTGCAAAACATAGGGAAAATAATGCAATAGGCATATGGTCAAGGTGACTACATAGTGGTAAATGTGATATGGGAAAACAACAATGCAAGGGTGGGAAGCATGATGCGAGTAGAAAATTCATATGTAGCAATTAAGTAACAATAAAAACATTTTGGAACCCCCATGGGATATGGACAAAATATATATGAAGAGAGGAAAATGAGGCTCAATATTCAAGTCATGGTGGGTGTTGATGCATAGTGGGCAGACCCTAGGTTCAACAACAACAAACAAAAAAAACACTTAGACACCGATCCTTTTCACGTCACCTGCAAGCAAGTGAATTCTCACTTGAGGCATATAGAGGGGCTGCATGAACCAAGTTTCTGCAATGATGAGGGGAAGTGAGGAATTCAACATGACCATACTTTTCATTATCCATTCACCTATGTTGTGTGAATTTTCTATTACTCAACATGTATTATACCTTGTGCGTGACATTTCTCCACTTAAAATTCATTCATTCATCATTAACTTAATTTTTCAGGATCATAACAGCATATATCAATAATATATTCAAAATACTAAACATTCACCATCATTATACAGTAAAAAGTTAACACACATAAACAACACATCAAGACACAAGGTTTTAATGTGGTTCACCCCAAACTAGGCTACATACACAAAGGTTGGCTTCTTATATTATTCATTGAAATATTATTACAGTTGCACATGTCTCTTACAAAAATATTTATCAATTGACATTACCCAAACCTGCGTAAGCCATTCTACTGTAGTGTGTACCTAACTCCAGAAATCCTCAGTCATAACCCAAAACACTTGAACACTTAGTGAAATACTCGAGCACATCCTTCAACTACTCTTTGACCACTTTTTCTCTCACCTCTTAGCTACCCCAACCCTTTATATATTTATAAAATTATAATGGGGCTAATACCATTACAAAATATCCCCAAAAACCGACCGGTCTATGACCGTTTTTCGTCTTTTTCATGCCACTCCATTTATTTTCCTCCTTTCGCATGTCTTGACTCCTTAAATTCTTCTTTCACTGTATGCTTTGGTCCATTGTCTATATTCCTTTTACCCTTTTTACATGTTCCGGTGAGAATCCCAAAACATCCCCAAAATTCTTGTCCAAGAGGCCCCCAACACTTACCTATGGCTCGTCTCGAGCCACTTAATCCTATTGCTGATTTCCCTTGGTCACGATCTTGGTCACCAAGAAATTTTGAAATGTTTGATTAGAATTGATGACCATCCCCTTCACCCATTCTTCTTGTTTTTATAATTCTTCTTTTGACTGCGTTGTTATCAGGCCCTTTAACTTCTTCGTAGTCTCCTGGGAGGCTTGTTTCACCACTCCTTGTGTAACTACAAGATCTTCTGCTAATTTGTATGACTCATCTCGCAATAATTCCATCTTCTGCACAAGAGCTTGTTTCTATATTATCATCTGGTTCATTTTGGAGTATAAATTCTTATTGTATGACATTATTGTCTCCTTAAACTTTTGTTCTTTCTCCTTTGCATCTTGAATCTTCTGCCCAATTTATCGTAACTCGACATATTCTGTCAACTGAGTCTAGAATTATGCTATTTCTTCACAAAGTTTGGTACACTTTGCTTCTAAATTCTTGATATGTTCAACAATCATAGTTACCACCTTCTCCCTTTGTTCTCTCTCCTCAGGTAGAGTACCTATTATTGCACGTGCTTCCAATTATATAATATTTGAGAAGAAGCCTTGCATGGATTCACCAATATTTGAAACCTTCTCTTCTATTGAATTATCTACCTCCTTTGGTACTTTTAGAAGTTCCTTGTACACATGTTTGAATGTCTCATGCATTCTCTCTACCTTTTGTGCACCCTCATCCCTTTCCATGGTTACTCTATTGTAGTCGGGGTGAAAAGTTATGTTCTTTGGCATTCCCTTAGCCAAATCATTGGGGGTATTCTATGCACACAGTTTGAGTTCTTGCGTAATGCTAACCTTCAATACTTGTAACATATCTATTGATATCTTTGAAAAATATAATTCAATGTGACTTAAGGCTAGCCACTAGTCCTGCATCTCGGTCGATGTGAATTCTATTGTTCTTGCATCTCGATCGATGCGCTCTTGTGCTCTCTTGACACTTCTAATGACTGAAAGACTACTGGTATTAGTTCTACAGTCCATGTTGTGCGTGTTGTCTATGCATATTCTATTTTTCGTGTGGGTGTGATCCTTGCTACTTCTAACATCTGGTGCAACTCAACCATCTTCTCTGGTATCTTTCTATTCATCTCTTATTTCTACTATGTTGCACGATGAGAAACGTCATTTGTAACTTCCTTAACTTGATCACCAATATTTTCTAGATCATCCTCTGTCAGTTCTTGTATATTCCATTCTCTCACAACCTTTCTTTTCTTTTTGCATGGCATTGATTTCCCTTTGTTGATATCTTTCCTCTTATCCATTGGGAGTGATAGAGTCTTTCCTTTGCGGTTTTCTTACCCTTTTTCTTCTTCTCTTATTGGTATTTCTTCAATATCTGGTTTCTACGGATTTGGTTGCTCTGTCTCTATCAATGGGATTTTCTAGTCTGCATCCCAATATTCCATGATTAGTCCCATTTATTAATTTTTTATCCTTTACTTTGTGGCCATCCATTCTTCTCTTGGATTATTATTTTCTTGAATGTAGAGATGGTGGCGATCTACCTTGAACCACACAACTAACTTATATGCCTCTACTATCTGTAGTTGTATCCATGGTGTATCCCGAATAAACTACCTAATGGTATCCTTGTAAATATAAAAAGCAATATTATTGTCTAATTGTCACTCCTTATGTGTAGTATGCCACAAGTTATGATATCTTGCGGCTAGGAATGGCTTATTATTTTATCCCAAAAAATGTGCATCAATTTGATCCCTCCATGATGTTAATGCAATTCAAATTAAATAACCATTCCTGGGTAAAATCAATTCCTTTATATTGTTCCTCTTTATGGTTGATTAAGAACTGATTGAGAAAAAATGTCTCCTAGTTCATCTACACACCCTCGACCCACTTCTCATTTGCCGCTATTATTGTAGCTAGTACTTGGTCTTTATAACACTTCCTTAACAACTTGTAGGACAATAATTGTGTTTCAAACCTCACAGTAGGGTTTCATATGCTCACTACATCCAAACCACGTTGTTCTTTGCACATATGAAACTTGTCTTTCATTCTCTCTGATAAATCCTTCTCATTCTTCTTGTCTGAAAATAACAATGATGCGTCCTCCCCTTATGATGGTAGTCCAATAATGTGCATAGTCAAATATGTGTCAATTGAGACCGACCTATCGAGCCATAAGTAACCTTCGTGCACGTAGCTCAATAACATCTTCACACATACATTGATCTATGTGCTCCTTTCAAAATCTAGCATGTCGAATAAATTCAGGATGCCAAATTTCTCCAACTCAGTTTTCCAGATCTATGGCTCTATTATGAACATGTATTTCCTTCGCTAATGTATCTCTTCAAATACTTTCTCGGAATTATCTCTGGAAATTTCTTCTCATCCTTCATATCATGGTACGCATACTTTAAATTCGGTAGAAAGTGTTGGATCATGTTGTCATTGATGCCAATGCTTTGATTATTTTGATGTCAAATGATTGATGTCAAGTGATTGATTGAAAATATTGATTGATTGATGATTGATGAACAATGTATATTTATTATCCTTGATGAGAATGATAGATGTCAAGTGGAAACCAATTGATGAATATGGATCAAGATGCATAGATGAAGATGGATCAATGAGTTGTCACTGATACATGTTGAAGATGGATTCTTTGATATATTATGCATAGTTTGATGACTCATTATTGTCTTATCATGATTGATAAGGTGCATAAATGGATGAACTCCAAAGTGGTACCCTTATGGTGAAATCCCTCATGGGAAGACGCTTTGTGGTTGAGTTGTGGTTGAGAGAACCTATGCTTGTATGTGGAATAATTAGATCAATATCAATGAATTTATTGGTGAAACTATCCTAGATGGATAGTGCTTGTCATTCCATTTCCGATGGTATGTGGAACGTCACATAAACCCTCATGGTTTGAGATTTATGGCCCTATGAAGATGAAGGACCCCCATATGAAGGCTTGAAGCCCCTAAGGTCAAAGAAGTCAAAGTCACCTAAAAGAAGAAATCATTATTTAAATGATAAAGTAAAGTGACAAAGTCAAGGTGGATTATTTAAATAATAAAGAGAAGTGACAAAATCAAGAAGGAATATTTAAATGATAAACTATTGGAGAACTTTCTATTTATGGAAAGTGATTAACCCTAAAATAAGGAAAATAGGTTAAGTGACCTAGAAATGGGTTAAGTGACCTAGAGGATGAAAGTATAAATAATATATCAATGGTCTCTTGTAGTACATCCTTTTTGTGGATCAATGGAGAGCTTCTTGTGATAATATCTTTTGGATTATTGATGGAGAGCTTCTTGTGAGAGCATTTTTGGTGTGGATCTCTTGAGCATGATTGAAGATATATTGTAAGAAAGAGAGCATGAGGAGGATCTCATGGACACATCAAAGTTTCGGCAATGTCAGAGATCCTGACAAAAAAAGTCTCGAAGCTTCAGAAACCCTAGTTTCTGAGGTGCACACGGGCTGTAATGGGCCAGGGCACGTACATACAGGGTTTGTATGAGGACATGGTGCATAGAGTGGATAAAATCATGAAGACTTGTGTTTGATCTGATGACTGGTTGTTGAAGACTATGGCAGGTTCCAGATCTGCATTCTATGGGCTCAGATATATAACTGAGACATTGGTATGTTTTCATTATTATCTTGATGGATAGTATTGTTTGTTGTGTTGTGAATGCTTAGGGAATTCTTGGTATGGATGTTGTGATATGATTTATGATGGTTGATGGAGTGAGTAGTACTCTTGTGATTCATTGGTGACATGATTACTATGGTATACTATTTTCTTATACATGATTGAGTTAACATTCATATTGATCAGTTGTGGAGCATGAGTAAGTTATTGGAGAGCTTGGGTGTGACTGGTTGGTGGTCAGTATGGACTTTAAGACACAGAAAAGAAAGATAAATTGATTATAGAGGAGATGAGTTGGTGTTGAAGGAAAAACCCTAAGAATCTCAGAAGGTATATGCAGGTTTCTGTATACATTGGCCGCATGCATACGTGGGTTGTAGTGAGCTAGGGGGTGTACACTCTCGGTCAACACTACTGACAAGTTGCGTACATGTTGATAGATTGATATTTGTTGAGGATTGTTTCCTCATCTCAGTTGATACTGAGAATGTAAGATGATTCTTGCATATAGAGCTGGTGCTCTTGTAGAGTTTCACTCTATTTACTTGTTGTTGAAAAACCCACGATTGTTGTCCATAATAAGAAGAAAAATTGTACATACATATTTTGTTCTTTGTGTTCCTTGTGGTGATGACTTGTTGATATATGTTCACATATAACTGGTTATAAATGACATCAATGTGTAATGGGTAAATGTTGAATGTTAACTAAGGAGTTATGTGTAAGAGGGAGGTTTTGGGAAAAAGAGCCCTGCACTCATTCACCCCCCCTCTAAGTGTGGTAGGTGTGTCCAAAAATTGGTATCAGAGAAGGCCTTCACTACAAGCCTTAACAAGATTGAAGGAGATCCATAGACACACAAATGGATGATGAAGTTCCAATCCTTGATGAGGAGAATTATTCTACTTGGAGAATAGAGATGAGAATACATTTGAAGGAAATGGGAGCAGCTATTTGGAAGGTAGCCATTGGTGGATCAGTTTCATTGAAGAACAAGTCAAAATTTTCAACTCAAAGGGAAGGAAAGAAGAATTACTCATTGGCTCTCAAGACCATTCTTAGTGGACTATCAAGCCCTATCAAAGAGAGCATGGGACAATGCACTTCTGCCAAGGATCTATGGCTAAAGCTAGAGGAGACATATCAAATCAAGAAGGGGAAAGAAGATATTGAAGATCACTCCATCAAGATCATTGGAGGTAAAGAATCTCCAAAAACCTTTGACTGTATAATTTCTAAATGTGATCTTGAAAAAATTTCAAGTGAAGATAAAGAATCAAGTGATGATAGCACAAAGGAAGATCTTGAAGACATTTCAAATGAACAAAAAGAATTAAGTGTTGATGTTGGAAAAAAGGAATATCGTTAAGATATTTCAAATGAAGGTAAAGAGCCCTCAAAAACCCTTGATTGCAATGATGATGATGAATATTTATCTACAAGTGAAGAAGACGATCTAGAAACAATTTGTGTAAAGTTTGATGGGTAATTATCCCATAAAAAGAGTAGAAGAAAATCTATTAAAACTTCAAAAGGAAGTTGAAGAGGGTTTATATAGATATAGAAGTGATCATTATTATATAAACTATAACTATATTTTGGATAACACTAAGAAGTTTCTTAGTAGGAGTCTATGGCACATATTGAAGTTAAAGGAAATGATCAATGAGAAATAAGAGAGCAATACGACTCAAGTAGAAGAAAAGGAAGAAGAGATCGCAAGAATAAAGAATGAAAAAGAAGATATAAATGTAGATGATGAGATTAGAAAAAGTTTTGAAACCATTGTCCATCTCAAGACCAAAATTGAAGAATCCAAAAGAATAGAGGAACTATTTAAGAATCAAATAATTCAAAAGGAAGAGTCATATTGTAAGTTAGAAGATGAAATTGTTGACCTTAGAAAGAAGGTAGAAAAGGCAATCAAATTCTTGAATAGATCACGAATCTTGGATGAGATCTTGGAAAGTCAAAGATCACCACTTGATAAATCAAGTCTTGTATACAAAGAATAAGCTACATGTGTTGAAGCAAGCACCTCAAAGAAGCATGAGGTAAGTCCATCAAAGAAGGAAGACAATGTTGCAAAACAACCATATACACAAAGAAAAGAAAATTTCAAAATAACAAAGCAAGGAAGACCCCAAGAAGATACTCTTGGGAAACCAAAGTAAAGGTATGAAAGCATTTTTCATGGGAATTATTATTCATGTAATGGATATGGTCACAAATCTTTTGAATGTAGAGCTTATGAAAGGAGATACAATGGAATATTGTATAACACCATAAGGTGTTGGAGATGTGATCAAGTAGGACACATTGTTATTCACCATAACACCATGAGATGCTATAGTTGTAGTGGATTTGGCCACAAATCTCAGAAATGTTGGAACACAAGAAGAAAGTCCATGATGAGGACTTCACATAGAATGGCTAGAAGAAGGAATGAAGTAAGGAAGGGAGACATCTTTGAAAATATGGATTCTCAGAGCTCAAGTTCTGAGGAGTAGAGACATCTACAGAAGTGGGGGAAGAATACAAAGAAGTTAGAACATAATGAAAGACTGAAGGGAAGTTCAAAAATGTCCTCTAATGAGGCATATGCGGGTGACAATGGTATCGGTTGCATACATACCCAGGCTGACCTTGTATAGGTTGCATACATATGCGAGCTGTCTGTGCAGCAGGCCGCGTATATGTGGTGAAGCCTAAGGAAAAGGGCTATGCACAGGGATTACAGTTTGATGTGATGGTATAAATCAATGTTGCAGAGTCTAACATTGTTTATTGCAAGTTCTGACACTGTTTGTTGCAGGTTTTCATGGTTCTATTTTAGATCATGTAAGGTGACTATGTAAATCTTGGGTGCATGAGTATGGATTGATGTTGATCTGTTGGGGTACATGCCTGGTACATATTTGAGTTTCATCGATATATACTATGATGTATTATTGGAAGCATATGTTGGATGTCATGGTGCATGCGTTTTGCATGTGGTTGGGATACATATTGAGACATGTAGTTGGTGAGTTGAGTTGATAGTCATGGTGTACATCATTGGGGAGTCATAGCTTGTTGATGCATGGTTGATATACTTTCTTGGTGCAAGTGATGATGCATGATGGTACACTCATAGATGGTATTTGTTTGGCATATTGATAGATGCACATGGTTGGCATAATTGGTAGATGCATATGGTTGGCATATTGGTGGATGCACATGTTGGCATATTGGTAGATGCACATGTTGGCATATGGTGGATACATTCCATGGATGATATATGTTGACGTACATGATTAATGCACATGGATGTTGTGCATAATGTACTTGGTTGATATCTTGTTCATGGTTCTCTATTTTCATTATTGACATATCTTTTGTTTCATGATGTATGGTATGGCACAAGTTTGATGCATGAACAGGTCCAAGGATCATCATAGAGAGAGTGGTTGATCTATGATCCAGTTGAAAATATGGGGAGACATACCCATAGGAGGATTCATTCTTCTTATGATTCTAGGAGGAAATTCTTATCAGATGCATACCTAGAAAAGAGCTCTATACTTGAGGAAAGAGAACAGAGGCATAATTCCAAGGGGAGTGATGTTCATAGAGGGAGAATGAGCAATGCATTTTCAAAATTACATCAGATTGATATCCCTTGTTCAAAAGGGGAGAGATTATTCAATGGCAACAAGATAGGGGGAGCATCCCCAAGGAGAGTTCAAGAAAGGGGAGCATCCCCAAGAGGAGAATGGCCCTTTTCCATTGATGTCAAAGGGGGAGAAATGGTCACATTGATGTGATTGATGGGGAGAAATATTCATATTGATATGGAGAATTCATTTTCTACATGTTGACATCAATGATTGGTGTTGACATCAATGTTGGTATTTCCATCAATGCCAAAGGGGGATATTGTTGGATCATGTTTTCATTGATGCCAATGGTTTGATGACGCAACCTCCCCAACCCGTAGGTCGGAAGTCCATGCACACAGGATCTTTCATCTTCCGCTGGCCCGAAGAGCTCTCAGCAATTGGCTCTTCTATTTCCCTTTTGGGAAATCTGTACCCACAAGTAACCTCGAGAAATTCCCCCTTTATACTTCGGGAGATCGGACTTCGCGATTTCATGAATCCAATGGTCAAGTGCCTTGTCTCTCAAATCCCCGAAACCCGAAAACAGTCAACACTTGACCTTTCCCCTGTCGATTTCGGATTTCTCGTTATCGCGATTTTGGGAGTTGCGATGTCATGCAACTCTGTGCCACGAACCTCGAAATCCCGAAACATGAATTACCGAAACTCCGATGCGCTCGCAAGGTTGACTTTTCAATGACTCTTCATTCCATCGGGATTGTGGACTTCATGACTTCACGAATCCCGATGCAAATCTTTCGGGACTCTGACTCACAAAACCCTGAAATGAAAATCCATGACCAAATCCAACGACTCCCGTTGGCTTGAATCTACGTCTCTACCTCTCCTGAGCTTGAACCTTTGAAAACACGCTCCGTGATTCCCCTGCTTCTCCGTGAGATCTGATGGCTTGCGGGACTTCGCAAATTCTCCACGGAGAATTTCGACCATCTTTTCTCCTTCTTTATCAAGGACTTCCGCAACTTTTTACCAAAGTGTTTTCCAACGGTACTTAACCGCCTGCGACACAAATTTGCGACGCCTTCTCAATGATCCTATGCACAAACTTCCTGTGCTTTCTCTGACAACTATGGAGACTCTATCCCTCCTGATATTTCTCAAACTCTGAGTCTTGAAGAAGACTCCTGCATGCACTCCTTGCAGAAAATTCCTCAATTACCCCAATAAATTAAAGTCCTTTAGCAATTTCTCAGGTTCACAACTCTGAGACTTTACTCAGCCAGTGCACTCCTTGCATGGCTCTTATGCCTAGCTGCACTTTTGAGAGAATGAGAACAAAATCTATCTCTCCTGAGTTTTTCAAATATGAACTCTGACTTCTGTCAACGCACTCCTTGCAGACAAACTCCACTGCACTCCTTGCCGGAATTTTACTCACTCAGACAGAGAAACAATTGAAACTCATTTCCCTTACTCTCTCTCCCTCTCAGATTTCAAACATTTAACAAGAAATCATACACACATAGCATAAAAAACAATGCATGACAGAAAGAGTAAAACATTCATGAGAATAACATTTAAAAATACATACACAGAGGATATTTGAACACCATGAGTCTAAATCAAAACCCTTTTTGTATTAATCCAGAACTTTTGTACATGGAATTTTTTCTATACAGCTCTCTGCTTCTCCTCCTCTATGCTCTATGCTCTCAACTGACATAATCCCCCTTCTATGTTACAATGCACAATGAGGGTGTCTATATCCCATTTCCCTCTCTCATTCTAAACTGTATAATCTACGCGTTAAATTCTATCTACTTGCATTAACTACTATAAATGCCTTCTACCTACTAAGGAAGAGAGCGGATGGCTCAAGGTCCTTTTAAATTATACAAGTGTGCCTCCACTTGGCGACTTCATTAATATTTCAGAATTTTTTCAAAATTTGTGCTGGGTGCTTTTCCAACTGTCTTTTATCTCCATACTGGCTCGCTTGAGATGATCCTGCATCATACTCCCTTGCTTGAAAATTTTCATGGGCTCATGTCCATGAGCTCTCGCACGGTATGTCCATGCTTCTGAATCTCAGCTTCATTTTCCCAGCTGGCATCTTCAACTGGATGGTCCTTCCATTTGACCAAATACTCAAAGTATTCCTTTCGCCTGGTCCTCTTACCAACTCTTTTGTCCAATATGTGCTCCATCTGTGGCTTTTCTGCAACTGGCATCTGTTTTCGCCACTGAAACTCTCGTTGTTCATTTCCTGTTTTTTCTTCCTCAGCTTTATATGGGTACAAATTTGAGATATTGAATATCGGAGAAATTCCAATCCCATTGGGTAATTCAATATCGTAAGCATTCACCCCAAATTTCTTCAAGACCTTGCATGGTCCGATTTTCTTCATTTTCAGTTTATTATATGTTCCTCTCGGGAACCTTTCCTTTCTCAAATGTGAAAGGATCAAATCGCCAACTTCAAATTGAAGTTGTCTTTTGTGTTGATCTGCTCTCCGCTTATATTCCTGACTCGAACTCTGCAATCGTTCCTTCACCTGGCTGTGAAGTTCCTTCATCACCTTTGCGAAATCTTCTGCACTAGCGCTCCTAGTCGTAATCTGTTCTAAATTTATCAACTCAGAAATTCCTCTTGGCTGAATGCCATAGACAATATGAAATGGACTCTATCCCGTGCTTCTATTAACTGAGTCCTTATAAACAAACTCCTCCTGTGGTAATATGTTGTCCCATTGGCTGTGGTGTTTTGTCACCAAGCTTCTCAGCAAGTCTCTCAGACTCTTGTTCACTGCTTCTGTCTGTCCATCCGTCTGAGGATGATAAGCTGAGCTAAATGACAAGTTAGTCCCCAACTTCTTCTATAAGGTCCTCCAAAAGTGTCCTACGAACTTAGTGTCTCTATCTGAAACTATGCTTCTTGGTAAGCCATGAAGTCGAACGACTTCTTTGAAAAATAGATTCACAATGTGAGTTGCGTCACTGGTTTTCTGGCATGGAATGAAGTGTGCCATCTTGGAAAATCTATCCACCACCACAAGGATTGAGTCAAATCCTCTTTGTGTTCTTGGCAACCCCAATATGAATTCCATGCTGACTGCATCCCATGGATTCTTAGGTATGGGCAATGGTTGATAAAATCCTGCATTCTGCCTCTTACCTTTCGAATGCTAGAAAATTCTACATCTGTCCAGAAATCTTTTGACGTCTGCTCGCATTCCTGGCCAAAAATATGACTCATTCAACTTTGTGAATGTCTTGTCATGACCGAAGTGTCCAGCCAGTCCTCCACTGTGTTTCTCCTTCAACAAATTCTCCCTCATGGAGCATTTTGGAATACAAAGTTGATTACCTTTAAACAATAATCCTTCCTAGATCATGTATTCTGTCCATTGACTTCTATCTCTGAGAATTGGATTCTTAGTTTCTTCGTACGCCTCACTAAAATATTGATCAGCTTGATACATCTCCTTGAGATCATCAAAACCCAATGTTTTGACTTTGAATTCCTGCAATAGCAAACACTTCCTACTCAAAGCATCAACGACTTTGTTAGCAGTACCAGAAATATGTTTAATCGCAAAAGTGAAATTTTGCATATATTCAACCCACTTAACATGTCTTTGATTCAACTTTTCTTGTTGAGTCACAAACTGCAGTGCATGATTGTCACTGTATAAGACAAACTCCTTCGGGATCAAGTAATGTCTCCATTTCTTCAATGCCTATATAATAGCATAAAATTCCTTGTCATACGTGGAGTATTTCACTTTTGCTTCATTCAGCTTCTCGCTGAAGTATGTTATTGGCCTGTCTTCTTGACTCAAGACTACCCCTATTGCAAATCCACTTGCATCACATTTCACTTGAAATGTCTTTTGGAAATCAGGCAACACCAGAATTGGTTTTTCCATGATTTTCCTCTTCAACAAATTAAAACTCTTTTCAGCTTCTTCCATCCAGTGAAAAGACTTGTGTCTCTTCTTCACTGCGTCCATCATCGGTGCACTAATCCCACTAAAATTCCTAATGAATTTTCGGTAGAAACTAGCCAATCCGTGAAAACTTCTCACCTCAAAGATATTCTTTGGTGACGGCCAATTCTTGATTACCTCCACCTTATATGGATCCATCCTCAACTTATCTACAGAAATAAAAAAACCCAAATAAATGAGCTCTGTCTTCATGAATGAGGATTTCTTCATGTTTATCAGCAACTTCTCCTGTTGTAACCTCTGCATCACCGTAGCCAAATGTTTCAGATGCTCAGCTTCTGTTTTGCTGAAAATCAATATATCATCAAGATATACGATAACAATTTTTTTGATGAAATCCTTCAGGACTTCATTCATCAACCTCATGAAAGTACTTGGCGCGTTCATTAAGCCAAACAACATAACAATCCATTCATATAACCCCTCATTAGTCTTGAAGGTTGTCTTCCATTCATCACCTTCCCTCATGTGAATCTGGTGATAACCGCTTTTCAAATCAATCTTCGAAAAATATTTTTCTCCACTCAAGCAATCCATCAAATCATCCATCCTTGGCAATGGAAATTTGTACTTGATGGTTATCCTGTTGATCACCCTCAAGTCAGTACACATCCAAAAACCTTCGTCTTTCTTCGGACTAAGTATTGTCGGAACAACACATGGAATCAAGCTTTCCCTGACCAAATCTTTGTCCAACAAATCCTGGACTTGTCTTTTGACCTCTACATTCTCCTGCGGTGTCAATCTGTACACTGCTTTGTTTGGAAAACTAGCTCCTCGTATGAGATCAATGTGATGGCTTATACTTATGATCAGTGACAACAAATGAGGTAGTTTGTCCACTACTATGTCAGCAAACTCTTCCAGTAGTTCATGAACCCCTTCTGGTAAATCATCTACCCTTGTGCTGGTTAAAACAATCTTTGGCTTCCTGACCACAATAAATTGTGGTTCCTCCTTCTTCTTAACCTCTGTAAGAAGTTCCTTCCCACTCATGAGAAGTACAGTGTTCTTACTTTAGGTTTCACCTCCTTATCTTTGATTGGAAGCAACATGTGAGTTCTCCCATTTTTCTCTAGGGTGTATGTGTTCATCCTCCCGTCATGAATCACATTCATGTCATACTGCCATGGTCTACCCAGTAATAGATGAAAAACATCCATAGGAATAACATCACATAATATCTTATCATTATATCCTCCTATCTTAAATTCAACTAAAAATTGTTTAGTGATAGTTACCTGATGTCCTTTTTGTAGCCATGAAACTCTGTATGGGCTTGGATGTTCAACTGTCTCCAGCTCCAGCTTCTCTACCATCTCTATCGAAACGAGATTATCCATGCTACCACTGTCCACAATGACCTTGCATACCCTATCTTTGGTCTTGAAAGTAGTCCGAAAAAGTCGGTTTCTTTGAACTGAACTCTCCACCTCCTTCTCTAGTGTCAAAAGAGTTTTTCGCATCATCAGTGATCTTCTGCCTTCAGCATCCTCTGCCTCAATATTTTGCCTCTATGCTTCAACAATGTGAGTCTCTCCTTCCTCTTTCTTTTTGTCTGGACACTCATAAGACTTGTGTTCGACCTTTCCACACATGAAGCATTTTATCACTCCACCTCTTCCTCTTCCTCTACCTCTAGTACGAGGAAACATGTGGTTATCAGCATACTCTCCTCTCTTATCAACATATTGTCTTCCATGTCCAGCATATTTCCCTCGATGTGAGCTTCCACCTCTCTCAATCTAAGGTTGAGGTTTCTTCCATTCTTCTTTAGGCTTCTGATTTCTATCTTGGACAAATGACTTGCCCCTGGCTTGACTTCTGCCTCGGCCTTTTTGACCCTGATTTCGGCTCAACTTCTCTTCCACCTTTAGATCCATTTGATAAGCATCTTCCACCGTTCGGATGGTCATCATGCTCATATCATCCTGAATTTCATATCTCAGGCCATTCATATACCTGACAACCTTTTCATCATTACTTTCACGATGACCTGCTCTAATGTTCAGCCTGTAGAACTCTTCAGTGTACTCCTTCACTGTCATCAACTTCTGTCTCAAGTTCTGCATCCTTCGAAACAGAGTAATTTGATAATATCTAGGAATGAATTTCTCTTTCATGTTTGTGATCATCCTATCCCAACTCTTGATCTTTTGCTTGACTTGGTAGCGTCTGTCATCTTGTAGCTCATCCCACCACAATGTTGCATGTCCCTTTAATCTTGTGACAACATGTTTGACCTTCTTGTCTTCTTCGACATCTTCATAGTCAAAGTATGTGTCCAGGGCTCTAATCTAATCTAGAAGCTCCTCTACATCTAGATTTCCCTCATAAACTAGAATGTCCATCTTGGCTCTTGCACTCATTCTTGCAACAACTCTAAGCAAGCGTTCATTTGCTTCATCTTTTGCTGTGACTTCTTCTTCGTCATGTCCAGCTTCATTTTTGCTTTTGGAATCACTAAGATCCCCAACACTGACTATGCACCTCTGTTTTGTCTCCATTTCCTCAAGTCTAGTGCATAGGTCACGCATTTCCCTTTCTATGGCTGGATTAGGCATCTACCTACCCCTTCTTCTCAGTATTTCCCTCTCCTCTGGCGGATCGGGTGTTTGCCTGTCCCTTCTTCTTAGTGGCATGGTGAATCTTCCTTTTCCCTGCTACAGAAAGCAAAGAAACCTTTTTGAGATCTGATACCAGAAATGACGTAGCCTCCCCAACCCACAGGTCAGAAGTCAACGCACACAGGATCTTTCCTC
The DNA here is from genome assembly GCA_009831015.1 of Picea engelmannii. NCBI lineage: Eukaryota > Viridiplantae > Streptophyta > Pinopsida > Pinales > Pinaceae > Picea > Picea engelmannii. The sequence goes on along the minus strand of ML808663.1, from coordinate 261,473 downwards.
TTCCGTTGGCCTGAAGAGCTCTCAACAATTGGCTCTTCTATTTCCCTTTCGGGAAATTTGTACCCATAAATAACCTCAAGAAATTCCCCCTTTATACTTCGGGAGATCGGACTTCACGATTTCGTGAATCTGGTGGTCAAATGCCCTGTCTCTCAAATCCCCAAAACCCGAAAACAGTCAACACTTGACCTTTCCCCTGTCGATTTTGGATTTCTCGTTATCGTGATTTCGGGAGTTGCGATGTCATGCAACTCTGCTCCACGAACCCCAAAATCCTGAAACCCGAATTACCAAAACTCCGATGCACTCGCAAGGTTGAATTTTCAATGGCTCTTCATTCCATCGGGATTGCGGACTTCGCAATTTTGCGAATCCTGATGCAAATATTTCGGGACTCCGACTCACGAAACCCTGAAATGAAAATCTACGACCAAATCCAACGACTCCCGTTGGCTTGAATCTATTGCTCTGCCTCTCCTAAGCTTGAACCTTTGAAAACATGCTCTGTGATTCCCCTGCTTCTCCATGATATCTAACAGCTCACAGGACTTCACAAATTCTCCACGGAGAATTTCGACTGTCCGTTATCCTTCCTTCTCAAGGACTTCTGCAACTTTTTACCAAAGTGTTTTCCAATGGTGCTTAACTACCTGCGACACAAATTTGCGACGCCTTCTCAATGATCCTATGCGCAAACTTCCTGTGCTTTCTCTGGAGACTATGGAGACTCTATCCCTCCTAAGCTTTCTCCAACTCTGAGTCTTGAAGAATACTCCTGCACACACTCCTTGCGGAAAATTCCTCAATTACCCCAAGGAATTAAGGTCCTTCAGCAATTTCTCAGGTTCGCAACTCTGAGACTTTACTCGGCCAGCGCACTCCTTGCACAACTCATGTTCCTAGCTGCACTTTTGAGGGAATGAGAACAAAATCTATCTCTCCTGATTTTTTCAAAGATGAACTCTGACTTATTTCAACGCACTCCTTGCAGACAAACTCCACTGCACTCCTTGCAGGAATTTTACTCACTCAGACAGAGAAACAATTGAAACTCATTTCCCTTACTCTCTCTCCCTCTCAGATTTCAAACATTTAACAAGAAATCATACACACATAGCATAAACAACAATGCATGACAGAAAGAGTAAAACATTTATGAGCATAACATTTAAAAATACATACACAGAGGATATTTGAACACCATGAGTCTGAATCAAAACCCTTTTTGTATTAATCCAGAACTTCTGTACATGGAATTTTTTCTATACAGCTCTTTGCTTCTTCTCCTATATGCCCTATTCTCTCAACGGACATAATCCCCCTTCTATGTTACAATACACAATGAGGGTGTCTATATCCCATTTCCCTCTCTCATTCTAAACTGTCTAATCTACGCATTAAATTCTATCTACTTGCATTAACTACTATAAATTCCTTCTACCTACTAAGGAAAAGAGCGGATGGCTCAAGGTCCTTTTACATTATACAAGTGTGCCTCCACTTGGCGACTTCATTAATATTTCAAAACGTTTTCAAAATTTTCACTGGGTGCTTTTCCAGCTGTCTTTTATCTCTGGGCTGGCTCGCTTGAGATGCTCCTGCATCATTAGATTATTTTGATGTTAAAGGATTGATGTCAAGTGATTGATTGAAAAGATTGATTGATTGATGATTTATAAACAATGTATATGTATTATACTTGATGATAATGATAGATGTCAAGTGGGAACCAATCGATGAAGATGGATCAACATGCATAGATGAAGATGGATCAATGCGTTCTCATTGATACATGATGAAGATGGATTCTTTGATATATTATGCATATTTTGATGACTCATTATTGTATTATCATGATTGATAAGATGCATAAATGGATGAGCTCCAAGGTGGTCCCCTTATGGTGAAATCCATCACGGGAAGACGCTTTGTGGTTGAGTTGTGGTTGAGAGAACCTATTATTGTATGCGGAATAATGATATTGATATCAATGAATTTATTGGTGAAACTATCCTAGATGGATAGTTCTTGTCATGCCATTTCCGGTGGTATGTGGAACATCACATAACTCCTCATGGTTTGAGATTTATGGCCCTACGAAGATGAAGAAACCCCATATGAAGGCTTGAAGCCCCAAAGGTCAAAGAAGTCAAAGTCACCTAAAAGAAGAAATCATTATTTAAACAATAAAGTAAAGTGACAAAGTCAAGGTGGATTATTTAAATAAAGAGAAGTGACAAAATCAAGAAGGAATATTTAAATGATAAAGTAATTGAGAACTTTCTATTTATGGAAAGTGATTAACCCTAAAATAAGGAAAATAGGTTAAGTGACCTAGAGGATGAAAGTTTAAATAAGATATCAACAGTCTCTTGTAGTACATCCTTTTTGTGGATCAATGGAGAGCTTCTTGTGAGAATATCTTTTGGAGTATTGATGGAGAGATTCTTGTGAGAGAATTTTTGTTGTGGATCTCTTGAGCGTTATTGAAGATCTATTTTGAGAAAGAGAGCATGATGAGTATCTCATGGATGCATCAAATTTTTGGCAATGTCAGAGATCTTGACGACAAAAGTATCAGAGCTTCAAAAACCCTAGTTTCTGAGGTGTATGTGGGTTGTAATGGGCCAAGGCGCATACATACATGGGTTGTATGAGGACATGGCATGTACAGTGGATAAAATCATGAAGAATTTTGTTCGAGATAATCACTGGTTGTTGAATACTGTGCCAGGTTCCAGATCTGCATTCTATGGGCTCAGATATATAACTGAGACACTGGTATGGTTGCATTATTATCTTAATGGATAGTATTGTTTGTTGTGTTGTGAATGCTTAGGGAATTCTTGGTATGGATGTTGTGATATGATTTATGCTTGTTGATGGAGTGAGAAGTACTCTTGTGATTCAGTGGTGACATGATTACTATGGTATACTAGTTGCTTATACATGATTGTGTTAACATTCATATTGATTGGTTGTGGAGCATGAGTAAGCTATTGGAGAGCTTGGATGTGACTGGTTGCTGGTCAATATGGACAGTAAGACATAGAAAAGAAAGATAAATTGATTGCAGAGGACCTGATTTGGTCTTGAGGGAAAAAACCTAAGAATCTCAAAAGGTATACACAGGTTGTTGTATACACATGCCGCGTGCATACACAGGCTGTAGTGAGCCAGGGGGCGTACACACACAGGTTTCACTACTGACAGGTCGCGTACCTCTTGAAAGATTAATATCTATTGAGGATTATTGCCTCATCTCAGATGATACTGAGAATGTAAGATGAATATTTCATATAGAGATGGTTCTCTTGTAGAGTTGTACTCTATTCAGTTGTTGTTGAAAAACCCCTAGATTGTTGTCCATAGTAAAAAGAAAAATTGTACATACATATTGTGTTCTTTGTGTTCCTTGTGGTGATGAATTGTTGATATATGTTGTTGATATATGTTCACATCTAACTGGTTATAAATGACAACAATGGGTAATGAGTAAATCTTGAATTTTAACTAAAGAGTTTTGTGTAAGAGGGAAGTTTTGGGAAAAATATCCCCACACTCATTTACCCCCCCTCTAAGTGCGGTAGGTGTGTCCAATATAAAGCCTAACATATCTTCCTCCATGATCACTCCATGTGGGATTTATGGATCCACAAGTGGATACTTAGTGTCTTTCGACAACCTAAATGGCTTCACAGTATCCTTCCTTGGGGGTATGTAATCTCTTGGAAATATCATATTTGATGAGGATGGCCCTAGGGTATCTTCAACTATCAATATTTATTCTTGTTGAATTCATTATTTCTTTGGTGTTGGTGTTGGTGTTGATGTTTATTCTACCTTAGGTGATTCCATCTCTCTCTACAACAGTTTCCCTGTGACTAACACCTATAAATATGAAACAATCGCTCAGCGCTCAACTCCTCCTCACTTCTCTCTTTATTCAAACTGTAATCGACCGTAACCTTTCCTCATCAACCCTTGTCTTTATTTTATAAACCCTTGGAAACAATTAAATTACCTTCATGCCTAAATGTGTCATATAATCCACGAGTGCTTTTCATTCAATACTTATATTAACCCTGCATTAACTATGATTCCTTCGATGTATCTTGGTCTAGATTTATTAGTCTGTTACGGTCTCCATGGTACTTTACATTTATCAATACGCATCTCCGCCATTTTGACATGATGTTTCCTCATAAATGTTTTTTCCCATCATGTTTCCTCATAAATGCTTTTTCCCTTCATGTTTCCTCATAAATTCTCTTAACTATTATATGCACGCTCTCTTCTCTCTACGCGATCTTCTCTCTCTATGTAACTCGCTTCCTCCATCTATGTGCCCTTATGCGTGCTTATTTCTCTTATATGAAATTTTCATACTTATTTTGTTTACTTTCTAATCTTAATTCCTTGAACGTTGATTTACTCTTAAACTTTCTACTTCTTCCCTGAACTGTTTTCTTTCTTTTTCCCTTTTTCTTAATTTTCCTTCTTTTTCTTCCTTTTTATTTATTTCTCTATTTACACTATAATACATATATAAGGTTACTGCGTAGTCATTCCAGTGTGCATTAGGATGAAAATCCCTTATACAGTTTCAATTATCTCTCGTTAACTAGTCCTTCCATGACTTCTCCATCCAACTCCAGCTGAACATCACCTACTTTTGTCACATATACGATCAAATATGTGCCTAACTAGTGCATTTTGAACTTCTCGGGGTGCTGCAAGAACTTGATTTCATATAGAAATACTAAGTCTCTTATTTGTAACTTCTTCTGCTTGATGTGTCTATCATGCCAAGCATTTTCTTCTGTACTTGTTGATGGAACCTTGTGACAAATCGATCTTCTTACAGTGCCATTAATTGTGATAGTATTTCTTCTAATGTGTCGGAAACTGTAAGTTTTGTCATTGCAACAATGCACAGACTCAACACAATAAAATCCATAGGAATGTCTGACCTATCAGTTTATTTCATGTAGTCCTATAATCCCATAGCACTATATGAATTCTTAAATCCTAGTCATCGTGTGCTACATTAAATATCTTTGTCAATTCATTCTCCAGTATATTATTAGAGGCTTCCGCTATTCCATTTTCTTGAGGGTGATATGGTGTGCTTTTTTGATGATGAATCTGGAACTCCTCTGTCAATACTACAATTTTCATGTTCAAAAAGTGAGTCCCTTGATTTCTCATAAGTATTATTGGACACCAAAAACTTGTAACTATATTCTCAAATAATAACCATCCATTTGTCTCTACGTTGCAATCTATAACTAGTTCTTCCTTTACCCATGTATTCAAGTATTTTGTCGTGGTAATTATGTACCTAGCTTCTGATCTTCTTGTTGGTGGATTAACTGACCCAAAAAAATATACTGCTCATTTTTCAAATTTCCTAATCTCTAAAAAACATTTCAATTATGACGATACTCCTTAACATATTTGTGGAGGGTGGGCCACCATATCCTTACATGCAAGATCTTTTGAGGTGTCTCCTTTTCTGCATAATGACCTCCTACAATTCCTCCATCCTCCTCTACTAGTATCATTGGTATTTCATGTTCTAATACACAACGTTGCAGTATCCCATATGCACCTAACTTATATATATTTCCTTCTATCAATTGATATTCTACTGCTTTAACCAGTAACTACTTCTTTTGTGCTACTGTCATGTCGTATGGGTCTATTCATGTACTTAAACATTATACAATATTTTCAAAATACGCATCAACCATTTGAACTACAAACAAGTGTGCATATGGTAATCTATCATCTAGATTCCTTGCATCTTCCCTTGATAGTATGCACGATAGATGATATGGACCCACATTCATTTTCCCTGGATTCACAATAACTTCAAAGTCATACTCCTGGAACAACAATAACCATATGGATATTCTCCCCCCAAACACTATCTTATTCACTATGTATCTCAACGTAGATTAATTTGTATACATCTTAAAGTGGGACCCAAATAAGTAATGTCTAAACTTTTTCAAGGAATACACCAATGAAAAACCTTCCCATTATTTTGTCATGTAATTCTTCTTGGTAGACGACAACTTCCTAATAGAAAATGTAATTGGATGGTCTAACTCTCCCTCTCTTGGATGAGCTAACAATGCACATAGATCTATAGACGATGCATCCACATGAACGTGAAAATATTTATTCCACTCCGACAACAACATAATGGGCGCATTAACTAACATTTTTTTCAATGTGTATGGACCCTACTAACATTTTTCATTCCACTGAAACTTATCTTATTTATTTAATAAAGTTTCCATCGAATTTGTAATCTGCGCATATCCTTTAATAAACTTCTAGTAATATTAGGTACGACCCAATGTTTTTCTCAATTGTCTTACTGATGTAGGCAGTGGAAAATTAACAATCACCGCTATCTTTGTAGGATCAACCAACAAACCTTTCTTGCATACCACATGACCCAACAAAATCCCAAAAGGTCCACAAAAACTTCACTTCTTAAAATTTAATGAGATATGATATTGTTTGCATCTATTGAGCATCAAACACAAAGTTTCTATATGATATTTCAATAAGATAAACATAGTCCAATCATCTAAGTACACTTCAAGAAACTTATGAATAAATTCCTTAAAGGTTGCAACAACTACTCTAGAGAACACAACAGGTGCATTTTTTAACACAAACAACATCATTGTGTAGTAGTAGCTTTCCCATTCTATCACAAATGTCGTCTTATGTCTATCTTCTGGCACAATATTGATATGATGATACCCTAAAAATCCATCAGTTAATGAGTAGGACTCCTACCCTTCTACATTCTCCAACACTTTGTTTGTAAAGGGGGTCGGAAATGGATCATGTAAACAAGCATCATTCAATTTCCTTAGGTCTACACAAATTCTAATTTCCCTTGTTTACTTATTTAAGCTACCATTGGATTTATCCACTCTGATGCTTCGATAGACTCAATGCTACTATCTTATAGAATTCTATATGTCTCTACTTTCACTCTTTCCTTGTACTTTGGGTTCAACCTGTAATGTCTCTGTCTTACTAGATTAACATCTAATTTTAATGAGATATTCATCTCTACTAATTCCCCAACAATCCCTTTCATCTCTGAAAAGGTAGTTGGAAATAGATCTTGATACTCATGTAGTAGGTATTCAATATTTTCAACAGTCTCGTCTTTCCAATAGTCTCTAATGTTCATGAACTTAAGGTTCTATTTCGTGATACTATTCACATTTCACACTCTTAATGGATTCACATACACAAAATATTTGAGATTTTGACCTTCTATTGCATTCTCCCCTTCAGTCTTTGGTACTTACACATTTCTTGGATGTTCTTCCTCTTGGTATTCTCTAGCAACATTGTAACATTCCAATATTTCATGAACTTTTCAAGAGGCTCCATGCACACTATAAATAGGTACTAGTTCCATTTGGTCTTCTACTATAAAAATATTACTTCTGATAACTTGTAGAGATTCATCTACTAACGGTGAATCAACTTCAAAACTAAATGTTACTTTGACATTCTAGGTTATCTCCTCCCAATCTATTATCTCTCTTTGTTGATCTAGTTCTAGATACCAGTTCTTAGAGATCGTCTCAAGTGTATGTATAAACCTGTGCATCCATTCCTACTTGGGCACATGACCCCAAGTTGTAATGCATTACGCAATATGATCCTTCAAAAAACTTAACCCTCTATACTTATACACAATTTCTTTACCTTTTGTTCCAAATCTAATCTACAACATCCTTCTACACTATTGTCAATCTCCTATTCCTTCCTTATGTGTTTTCGACCATCTCACCAAAGTTTGTTTCAGAGAAACATCCAAAGATAATAGTCTCTGATGATCCATTATTTCCATTTCAAACTTTTTGATAAACGATTCTATAGGTGTTAGTCTAGTAAAATTTGGTGTATCAAGTACCTCCATTCCAATCCATCGCAAAGAGAGAGTAATGTGATCACATATTCTGGTCGATACTTTGTGCATCCTGTGCTACCAATCTTCGAATCCTTCTTTTGAATCAGACGCACAAGATTTTATGCTTCTCCAACTAAGTACACCATCAACAATAGGATTGAATTAATCATCCATCCATGTCATCATGTTCTACAGGTTATCGATTTATTTTCTTTTGGGTTCCACATATCTTCTTTCCTTTTTTGGATTCAATGGTTCAGTGACCTTCAATTCCCCCGCTTCAAAGATCATTTCCCTCTTCTTCAAGTTAATAATCATATGATTTTCAAAGGCCCAATCCAGTCTGGTAAACATTAGATATGACTGACTATTATCCATGATCTCAATGACCTAAAAGTATGATACATTGTGCACTCCATCTATATTATCATTTACTCCTAGCGGTCTTCCAATCAGCACTATCTTATGCTAGTTTTCCAACATGAACTGAATGGGTGACCAAATTAACTTAGGCTCCCCCATAAATTCCCATGTATTCTTTGGAAGCACATTTACATCATATCCTAGGTCTAAAATTATTTTTTCCATGACATAATTTCATATCTTCGCACTCATTTTGAACTCCCTATTTGTCCTCTTCTTGCACAATACTTGGTTTACTTCTCTTTGTATGGTTGGTGCTTCTCTGTCTTAGGTACATTGATCGACCATCCCACATAGTGAATTCAATGATGTCTCATCCTTCATAATTTCTAAACAAATCTTTAGAAAATATTTCAAAGTGCTTTCTTTCTGGACTGACCTTTATGGAATAGTGTGATCATATACTAATGGCATATCATATATTGGTTGTGCAATTGACGTTGATGTTATCAAGTCTGGTCCTAATATCTCCTTCTTGGATTGTTGATATATTTGTCTCTCTCTCTTTGTGGATCAAATTCTAGCATAGTATCAACTACTTTCCTTATCCACTACTCGATCCCCTTTCCCTTTCCCATCGCATCCTCTCATGTTCTAGCTACTCTGTGTGTAACCACTACTAGTTTGGGTCGATCGTCACATTGTTCTATTGATATCATATATATGTTCTAGTTTTGGTTTTGGTTCCCTCTTTCCTTCCATTTTTCTATCATTTGGGGACAATCCTCTGTTGCATGATCCAATTATATGTAGTACATTTATTTCGTTCAAGGATTCGGGAAGTCTCACACCAAATGTCTTATTTGATTACAGTTATAACAAATTATCAGTGCTCTTCCTCCTCTACCAACTCCTCCTCATCCTCAACCTCTTTCAAATCCTCCTCGTCCAATTTGATTAAATTCTCTCAGAGTATTATACTACAGAGATCCTCCTTCTGCTGCGACATTTTATTCTTGGATTTTGTATGCATCTGAGGTGTGCTCTCTAATTAAGTCAAACATGTGACAGTCCTTCTCACCATGTTTTACAGACTTGAAAAAATTATAGAAAAAAATCTTGGGCATACTCTAGTACTTATGCAACAATGGAAAAGTAGTCAGAAGATGTCCCCATGTCTTGCATATTTCAAAATACCCCACTCCTCTTGCTAATGGGTTCGGTAATTCTATAGCCATTTACTATGAAAATGTTGGGCACTTGTCTTTCTGATGACATTCTGTATTTTTTATGTCCTTTTGTCTTTCTGATGGCCTTCTGGATACGACGTAACTTTTTTCTATGTCAAAGGACAACATATGTACAACAACAAACCTAGAATAAACAATTCTCTATGGTGCTCATTAGGAATCTGGAATGTCAACCTACCCATCACATATTTAAACCTTTAATTGTAATCCCAAGATGTCTCAGTCTACACTTGCTTAATTTATTTCAGCTATGTGATGTACTGTGACTTAGATTTTGTCTTCCAAAATTCCTTTAATAAAGTTTCTCTAATTTTTTTCAATGTTCTTGATTGTCCTGTCGGTGTAGTAGTATGATATTTCATGTACCATAACAATGTGTGACCTTTGAATGTCGTTTATAACTACACAATCTTTGAAACCTCATCCTATAAATTCTTAATAGTCCATATTGTTTCACATACAAACAAATGTTTCTTTGGGTCTCCTGACCTGACTCCCTATAATTCATGTATCCTTAATATATTATCTACTCACGCCATTGTATTTTGTGTAGTACTTACCTTGAGTGTTGTTGTCTAACTCTGATTCGTTGTGATACTTCCATTATTCTGAATATTGTTATGAATTCCTCCACTAACTACAATTTCTATTGAAAAATTTATGGATCCTGCTTCATATATGGGTGATTCACACAGAGTCATGGGTTTGACATTGATTTCAATCTAATATGGAATTCCTTCTTCGACTGGGCTACACTGAGGATCCTTTTCGTTCTCTTTAATCTCTTTGTATGGTGTGTCTGGAGCACTACGTGGGTGTATCTCTTCTCAAATAAACTATGCTTCTCTTCTCGCTCAACCAACCTCTCCTCCTTACTATAACTAAACCTTTTCCCACTATGCAATACTCCATTCTCTTCATCTAATGCATTTCTTTTCTCTCTCGACATCCTCACTCCATTCGTTCCTTATTCATATTTTCACTCATTTCTTTCCATTCTCAGATCATCTTCTGGTCATCCCCTAGTCTCCCTATGTGTGTGAAGGCACCTAGAAATCATATTCCATCTTCATAAAATTCTTATCACACAACAACATATTTATCCAAGTAGACAGTGCATTCATAAATCTTCTGCACTGACCCTGGAAAATTCCCTCTCTATGAAACTATAAGACTGGGTACAATCTATCGCAAACTCTGTAATGTAACCCCTTAGTATTCTATTCGATAAAAAATCAACTACGTGAGAAACATTATTACTTACAGTATTCAACTATTTGATCAACTCACGAGTCCAGTTTCTCATATCCTCATCTCAAAATCTTCCAATATTATCCACTATCCTTTTTAAGCATTTAGTCAATATTATCAGAAACTCATCAATGAAGATTTCATGCAGATATCTAAACACATACCTTTGCAATCATTGTTCTTCATTGATCCATGGGTTCCTATTATGTTCTTTAGAAAATTCTTGTTCCTTCCTTTCTAGCCATTTTATGATCTCTTTATTAGTTGAGCTCCAAAATATTCCCTTAAGTTACAAATCCCATTCATGGAAACATAACCATTTGTTGGTGCATAGTGGGAATACCCTAGGTTCAAAAATAATAAACCAATAAAACCCTTAGACATCAGCCCTTTCAACATCACCTATAATCAAGTGAAGTCTCACTCAAGGCATCTAGAGGGGTTGTAGGAACCAAGTTTTTGTAGTGATGAGGGGAAGTGAGGCATTCAACATGACCATACTATGCATTATCCATTCACCTACGGTGTGTGTGGTTTCTATTACTTAACATGCATTATTCCTTATGTTTGACATTTCTCCACTTAAAATTCATTTATTCATCATTGAATTAAGTTCACATGATCATAACAACATATATCAATGACATATTCATAATACTAAACATTCAACATCATTGTGCAGTAAACAGTAAACACACATAAAAAACACATCGAAACACAACGTTTTAATTTGGTGCACCCCAAACTAGGCTATTTACACAATGAATGGCTTCTTATATTATTCATTGTAATCTTACTATAGTTGTGCATTGTTCTTACAAATAGATATATCAGTTGATATTACCCAAACTTGCCTAATTCGTTATGTTGTAGTGCGTGCCTAACTCCCGAAAACCTCAGTCATAACCCAAAACAACCAAACACTTATCCAAACATTCGATCACATCCTTCAACTACTCTTCAACCACTTTTTCTATCACCTCTTAGCTACCTCGAACCTTTACATGTTTATAAAATTAGAATGGAACTAATCGCGTTACAAAATATCCTGAAAAACTGAACAGTTTATGACCATTTTCCTTCTTTTGCACGCTACTCCATTTCTTTTCCTCCTTTCATGAATATTGACTCCCTAAATTCCACTTCCACTACATCCTTTGTTCCATCATCTAATAACCTCTTACCCTTTTGACCTGTTTCGGAGCACATCCCAAAACATCCCCAAAATGCATATCCAACAAGGTTAAAGGAGGGATCCTAGGCCTATGGTAAAACACAACATGTGAACAAAATAGTAATCCAGATGCTAAATAGGGTGCCCATGAAGGATATAAACTATCGCACCAATTACGACATCCAAAAGGAATCACTAATGTCGCAGCTAACCAGGTTCGAACCTAAGGCATTGTTACAAGTGAATCCTTTGCGGACAAGCAGATTCCCTCTTGGTCTCTAGACTCCTAAGGATAAGATATAAAAGTTCTTAGCATGGATACTAACATCCTTTTAGGTCTAATCAAGCTAATATACGAAGGAGAAGAAGAAAGATATGTACCTTATTAACGACGTCTGTCCTTGCAAAGTCCAGGCTGAGCTTCGATCCTGAGGTTCTTGATAGCTCTTGTAGAACAAACAAATATACAATGGACTTCATACTCTACTGAGATTAGCTCAAATATAGATCTATATACTGCAGACAAACTCATGTGGAATAAGCATAAGTTTGAAAGAAATAGGACAAGCATTGATGTATTGATAAGAACAAGTAAACATACTTACAATCCTTTGATGAAGGTGCAAAAACTTATTCCAGTTCTCCTTGTCCAACCCCTTTGCTCAAGTAATCTATACGGATTGCTTTGATGACATCTCCTCTGTTAATACCACTTACAGGATCATAATTTTGGTATCAATCTCTAGTTTCCACCTCCTTTTCACCATGAGGAGGCCTCCTTATATAACCTTGGAGAGGCCCAACCACTTGAGATATCTTTGGGATAAGTTGAGGATTCTTCTCCTCCAGTTGAGGATCTTCCCAAAGATCATTCCTTGACCTTCTATTAGAATCCAACCACCTTCAGAAATTGAGGGGACTCTTCCTTGTTTTAGCTCAACAAACCAAAAAAACACTCAGAAAAGGTAGCACTCCCCAAAAAGGGTGCACAGAGTGCTCAAACAATCCACCAAAGAGGCCCAGGGATTGCTAGCACTCCCTAATAGTGGGTAGGGGAGTGCTCCTCTCCAAAATCCATTTTTGAGTGGTTTTTCCAGTGGCAAAAGGCTTGTACTCCTTGTCAACTGATTTCTCTTCTTCAAAACTAGTCTTTAAGGTGTCTCAAGTGTCCTTGTGATGTCGTTAGAGGCACGACATAAGTAATATGACAGTATGATGTTTGTTACACTTGCAACACTTGTGGTCAATATGCGATAGTTGCGGACAAGATGTGACACTTACAACACTTGTAATGACGACACTTGCGACACTATCGAAGTGAGTAATTTTTATGTGTAACAGATTGCCCCCCAAAGTGAAAAGTCAGAAGATGATGATGACTGAAGTACTTTGTAGACTTTTGTGAGAAAGGGTATGGATGTAGAGAGGCTAGAAAAAGCTACACACAACCATCAAAAAAATATTATGGCATGTTTCAAACCCAAGGCAGGCATACCTATGCTTGAGTGATAAAGACTTTTTAGGTATGGCCGCCATAAAGTACACTGCGGATCCATAATTATATTGATAAAATGGTATAGCCACTGAAGATACAATGTAGATCTATACACTTATAACCTGAAATGATTGTAGCCACGAAGAATACACAGTGGATCTACGATATGACAAGACATAGCCACGACCAATACAAAGTGGATTTATGTAACAGTATATGTGTCATAGTTCAAAAGAACTCCTTTGCAACCTGGGCAAAGTATACATAAGAGTGAAAACTCAACCCAGGGTCTTCTTACCGATCCCGATGTAGTACAAATCTAACCATGTGAATAGATGTCCTAATGTCAAACATGGTAGAAACCACTTGATTACTAGTCAATGATGTAAATCGTTAATAAGAATGAGGGAGATCACCATTGATGTCAATGATTCCCAAGGTACTATAGTACATTCCGACGAATGTGAATATATAAGATGAAGTTGAACATTCGTGGAATCATCTGATCAGGGGTCAATGACGTAAACCCACCGTTGGATGTGAGGAGGCCTACCATTGAGGCATGTAGGTCCCAAAGTACTAATTGGTTTCTAAGTCTAGTTCCTGGATAATGTGTTGAAGTCGGCAAGAATAGACTCGTCAAAGGAGGGCCTTGATGTATCCCCATCAACGAAATGAAACTGACATAAAGATGTAATTGGTATATCAAATGAACATGGACTGACATGGGTATCGAAACAGGATATTTGTGATGGTTGAATCTCAAGGTAGATACTTCCCTTGAACACTGAGGCACATTAGCAGAAACTTGACATGGACCAAAACTTGATAATGCAGTGGATGTTGTGACTTTCATCAGGTGACCCAAAGGAGTAAAAGAAACTCAGAGGATTGGCTTAGTGTAGAGGTTCAGTGTATTAAAATGCATGCAAAGACAAAGTGTCATGTTCAAGGGTGACTGTAAGAGCTACTGGTAGTGTTCTCAAAAACTGCTTGGCTTGCTTCTTTCAAATTTTCCCCAATCCAGATAGACGATTACCTCTTTTTAATTTAACGAGCTCTAGGAGGGTAACACATGCTCGATATGACTCACATTTGGTAAGTCCCTATTCCTTTGTTTAACGAACTGGAAGAAGTAAGGCTTTGGTCCCATATGGGCCCTTTAATGTATGATTATTTAACGAGTCCAGAGAAGGTAAACTCGATGGTTTTTCATATTTAGAGAGTCTGAAAACAACTTAAAGATGACTCCAATGCTATCCTTTTTCGTAATGTTAGTCTCACGAGGCCGAAAAAGAGATAAATTATCACTCACAAGATGCCCTTTCAAACCTTTTAAAGACTGGGAAAGGAAGCAAGATCACTTGACAATATTTTCACATTTAGAGAGTCTGAATAGAGTTTAAAGATGACTCCAAGGGGTTACTTTTTTGTATATCCATGTGAGTCCGAAAAAGTGATAAAATTCTACTCGATTACATTCTCATGTTTTTTCGAGCACAATAAAGAAAAAAGACTAAGCTCGGTATGCCCCTAGCTTGAAATCTAGTGGCTTAACTCCAGACTGATCATCAAAGGCTGGAGACATGCCCTCCAAGCTTCAATTCATTCATGGACTTTGAGGTTGTCACCAATTTCTCTACTAGATGGAGAAAAAGGATAAGAGTGGATGAAAAGAAGGTTCAAGAGAGGTGACTGTTTCATTTTTTAACAAGCTTGACATAGAAAAATAACTATGCTCAGGGCTCCAGGTTCAATCCCCATATTTCTGTTTCATTTTCTAACGAGCTTGCTAGAAAGAGGAAAACTATGCTCAAAGCTTCTATTTCATTTTTTAATGAGCTTTCTTACAGAGAAGAGAAACTATGCTCGTGACCTCTATTTCATTTTTTAACGAGCTTGTGATAGAGAAGAGAAACTATGCTCATGACCTCTGTTTCATTTTTTAACGAGCTTTCTATAAAGAAGAGAAACTATGCTCGTAGACTCTCTGTGATCATGGCTTCCAAGAGAATAATGCTCTAGAAGGACACCATGCCAAGGGACAAAACTTGGTCAGGGATTCCAAGAGATCTTCACTGGATGGAAGAAGAATTCTCTGGAAGGAACACATGTCAAGGTCCATGATAGGGGTAAGGAGATCAGGTTTCAAATCCCTACCGAAGAGATCACCATGTCAACTACCGGATCCCAGTCATCTTCATAGGCAGCTGAAGGCATGGGAGGCAACAAAAAATCAACATCAAGAGGGAATATAGAGTGTATATCTTCCCAAATTTCTTCATGAGGGGGAAGAAAAGAGGATCAATGATGGTTATCATCTCGAGGTAGTTTGTCAACGCTAAGCATTTCCCAAATAGATTCATCATAAGGAAAAATTGGGGAAGCGTAGTTGATTGCAGATGAAAAGGAATGTAACCATGATGGCATCGAGTAACTATCAGGTGCCAAGAGATGTTGGTCATCCAAGGAGGGAGAAGTGGATTGGACAACAATGTATGATGTTTTGGCTAGACTAAGTGGCATGGTTTCACCTAGCGCATCGAATTCCAAGGGACTAGGTACAATCCAAGGGTCATATGATTCCAAAGATTGATAAGTCGTGGTTGAAATCATATTGACGGTGGCAATATGGTGTGTAATCGGTGGAACTAGTGTAAGGAAGGTACCCATAAGGCTAGAATATTTCAGCAAGCCAACACCAATGCTTTTATACGTGATCTTGTGATCTCCCAAGAATGGAATATTGTTGGTAGTGGGAGCGCGAGTGCCAGGTGTACAAAAATCTAATTGATTGATAGTGACAATTTTTCCCTGATGAGGGAATTGTACACATCGAAACACCGATGAGGCAACGACAGTCATAGCATAAAACCAACTTCTTCCAAGTAATAAGTTGTAATTGAGGGGAGCATCGACCACCTCGACATCAACAGTGATGGTTTTTCCACCCAAATGGATAAGAAGGGACTGTAAAATCCCATGGGAATGAAAACCTCGACCATCGAATGCGTGTAACATCGTTGGGGATTTTTTAAGTGTAGGTGATTTTAAAATTTTCCAACATGTTAAAGACATGACACAAGTAGAGGCTCCCTCATCCAGAATAGTTCGGTGGATTTGTTGATTGTGAACAACAACATCAACTTGGAAAGAAATTTGGTGAGAGAGTCAAGATGTATAATTGTCCACGTTAAACATGATATGGTTGGATAACTCAGGATCAACAATGCCAATAGCATCCAAGAGAATTCTATGTTGACTAGGGCAGTGTTGTAGAACTTCTAACAGTGACATAGCACACGGTGCTTGAGCTAAATCTTCAATAATGTTGTAGTTCTGGGTGGCAGGTGAACTAGGATTAAAGGTAGATTTACGGATAGTTCTCTTAGGAGGGCGTAATATAGAGTCAAATGTAGTTTTATCAATCTGAAGTGGTCCAGACGGAGGATTAACTGATGGAGGACTAACGGAGGACGGTGATGGATCTGGTAAAGTATCGGTACCGTTAGTGATTTTTCCTTTGTCAGGTTTAACTGATGTGTCGTATGTCTTAGAGAGAGTGGTCAAATTAATCCCATTAAACATATAAATATGTGCACTTATCGAGGCCTCATCATGAGGATGGCTAGAACTTCCCCTAGGAGAGGGGGTTTGAGAAACCATGGATTGCTACTATGGAAAAGGTTGAGTAAGCATAGCGGGTTGTGAATTTCCCTGGAAACATTTGGCCACTTCATTGTGATGTGGACAGTCTTGAGTGTAGTGATCATCACCACAAATGATACATGGGAATTTTAGTTTCCATTGTGGTTTCTTTTTGGTAGCAGGTGTTTGAGATTGATTTTTTGGTTGTTCATTGTTAGTAGTATTTTTTGATTTATTTTTTTCCTTGTTCTTACCTCCGAATTGTTGTGGAGGGGAAAATTGAACTGCATTCACCTCAGAAATCTGAGTTTCGGGGGAGGTAGAGGAGAGTGTCGTCAACTGGGAAGTAGATTGAGTTTTGACGGAACCGATAACACTGTCTGCATGAGATGAGGATGACGGCTTGGATGGATTAGTATTAGCTCGAGCAACATTCAGAAGAAACTCATACAAAGTACCATATTGTGAATAAACCAAATCCAAGTACTGATCCCGAGCAATGGTTTGTTCCTCAGTGACCATGCCACCCATAGCAACATCACGAGCGATTGGGGATAAAAGTGATTTAGTAAACCACTTTGCCAATAACATGTCAGGAATGATTATTTTGATCATTCTTCATCGTCATCTCCACTCATGAATATGGTCAGAGATATGCATAGAGTTAGTTTGATGAAGTGTTGTTGGGAAAAATACCCTATGGACTAGCAAACTAGGGTCAGACTTGCATGCAGATTTTGACCGTAAAGAAATGAATTTTTAACCTACCACCCAAAACTTAAACCCCTCTTTCCTGATACATGCATGGAAAGGAACCACTAACATTTTTACTGATGTTTGGTGTAGATCCTTCATTGCTCTTTGCCCGCTTACTTGCGCTACTCCTTCCAAAGTTAACCTGCAATCAAGACAAAACACTACACATGCCTGCTACTTTTCTACTTGAGGGTTAGAAATTAAGCATAAATTACACAAATCATAGATAGCTCATGCATTGGGATGGGAAAAGTATTCTTTTATTATTTTCAAAATGAATCAACTTACAATCAAAGTCGAGACCGACCACCGCTCCTTGATCCTGATCCTAGGCTCCTCCTCTTCTTTTGTCCTCCAACTGCTTTGCATTAATTCTCCTTAGGCTTGAGGAAAATGGGCAGAGTTTCTTCGCTTATTATTTTCCTCCTCCAAATAGTACCCCTACCCCTTCTTTTATAGGCTAGAAGGAGCTAGGGTTTTGGACGAACTCTCGGCCATGCATGGCTGGGAGTTTCAGTTAACTGATCCATAGCTTTTTTTCCCGACGGAAACTTTCCTATTTTTCAGTTTTGTTAGGTAAACGTGGGCTGTAGTAGGCCTGCCAACGTTCACACGCGTGCAGTAGTGGGTTAGGGCGCGTGTACCTTTACCCAAGAGGATTTTCAAAGAGATTGTTCACCAGATGTTTTGACAATGAATGGATATGAGTTGGCCTGATGCCAGGTAAGCATGTGTGGTGCAATTTAGGGTTATAATAGATGCCCCCTAATGTGTGAGGTCAGAAGAGCATCCGATGGCCAAAATACATTACCAATCTTTTACCAATCTGTACTGATATGCTGAATGAGGGAGCCCAAGAATCAGGAACCAGGAGGTGTCGTCTGCAAAATACCAAATGTCCCACTGAGGTGGGCATACCCATGCTTGGGATAAAATAGAACCATGTATACCAATCAAATACATTGTAGATCCATGTCAAATAACTACAAAGAGTAGCCGTGAATAATACACAGCGGAGCTACATCTCGAAATCAGAAAGATATACATATAAAGTATCCATCTCCCAGAAGTTGATTCGGCCTGATGGCTATACTTCAAAGCTCAAGAAACAACTTCAAAATCTTCTAAAACTTGGGTAGGAGTGTAATATGAGTGTACGACTACACTACCCAGAGGTCTTCGATGGCTCGTCGGTTATGGACCTGATAATCTTGATGATCGGACTGAAGGCTTCAGTGATTTCGAACAAGGACTTGATTGGATGTTCAGGATGGTCAGGTATGCAGACAAGAGACATATTGCAGAGGGGCTAACTCAGGCTTAGTGACCAACTTCCCTTGAACAATAGCATGACAAGTGATAAGACTCAGGCATCATATATGTTAATCATAAGTCTACGAAGCAGGAGGCAACGCAAACTCTCCATATGTTTGGAAGAGTAACCAAACGGTGGAGGACACTACTCTATATAGCGAGAAAAATCTTCCTAAGGTCGTACTACATCCCATAGTCTGATGATCAAAAAAATAGATGTGCTTTATCCAAGGGCGACTCATTATGCTGCCAATAAAGAAAATACTTTTCCCATCCTCTTTTTGGGGTATATTTGATTTTTTTTGTTCTTTTTGATGATTTTGAAAAAGAATAAATGAATATTACATTACAATGGAGGAACGAGTACTGAAAACATACAAGCTCAAGGCACAAGGACAAGACTGATGTTCTAGGTAAATGATACTCGGGAAAAAATCCTCCAGCGGCCAAAGGTGTTAAGACATAGAAGAAAATTGTTACAAGGCTGATGGGTAAGATATGCAAATGCGGTTGATAGAACACACAATGGTAACGTCCTTCGATGTAAGTTTAACGAGCCCAGAGAAGGTAAGCTCAGTGGTTTTTCATATTTAAAGAGTCTGAAAAAGCATAAAAGGAGACTCCACTGGGGTACCTTTTTCGAAGATAGTCTAGTCGGTTCGAAAAAGGGATAAACTAGCACCGATTAGATGTCAATTCAAAACCATTTTAACGAGTGTGACAAGGACAAGATCACTCAGCCATTTTTTCATTTTTAAGGAGTCTGAAAAAAGCTTAACTATGGACTCCGTCGGGAATGTTCTTCTAGACCAATTTTAAGAGTGTGAAAGAATAAGGTCACTCGACAATCTTTTCAATTTTAGGGATTTTGAAAAGAGCTTAACTATGGACTCCGTGGGGGTCTCTTTTTCGTAAATTTACTCCCTCAGGCCCGAAAAAGGAATAAAATTATACCTAAGGATACTCTTCTAAAGAATGGGAATTCAATAGAGTATTCCTTTGTTCGTACAGTTGACCGTCCGGACCGAAAAAGGGGTAAACTATCGCCGGACAGACGTGACTTCAAATTTTAGTTTAACGAGCGTGAAAGGTCACAAGATCGCTTGGAAATCTTTTCATTTTTAGAGGGTCTGAAAAGGGATTAAAAGGAGACCCGTTTAAGGAACGTTCTTCTGGAACAATTTAATGAGTGTGAAGAAACAAGGTCACTCGACAATCTTTTCATCTTTAAGGAGTCTGAAAAGGGCTTAAAGAAGACTCCATAATGGTTACTTTTCTCAGTTAATCTGGACGAGATCGAAAATCATAAATGCAGTCTCACCGGATGTTGATTTCAGATCTCAAAGCGAGCTTGAAAAACAACAAAGTTATCTCATGATAGACTCTTTGTGAGTCGATGCTTGGCATCTCCTTGGGGGAGCTGTATGCTCCGACGAAAACATTGTCTATGACGCCAGGGGTTCTAGAGATATTGATAGGTATAGTTTCAACGATAGTCGCCATATTCCCCTCAGCATAAATTTCCTGTGTAGCTAAGAGATTAATAGGACATGGTTGATCTCCTGTCATGGTGATAGTGAATTCTCCTGCCTCGATTCGGCTTAACTCTGGGAGGAAATATGATCTATGATGAAGATCTTCCCAAGGTTTGTCCGGACTAGTCATTGCTTCGATTACTGCTTCGTCAGAAGGAAAGACTAAGTCTAACGAATCGATGTTGGCGAGAGAACCCTGAGCCCATATAGGCTCTAGAAGCGGATCTGACTCTTATGCTGGAGTCGGATCAGGGTTAGTTGAAGCTTGCTGGACTAAAGAGTACGCTACTTCAACGGCTAACAAGGGTATAGACATGCCGGAGTGCCCTGTCTCATCCATTGTGGTTGATGGGGAAGGAAGAATCCATGGATCCTCAAAGTAATTCGTGCGGAATGACGAAACGTGAAAAATCTCAGCCTTGTGGTGATTAAATATAAACTTGACATCGTCATGCGGAGGTGGGTAATCGAAGGTACCCATCAAGGATGGGCACAAACCAAATCCTACGTTAACGACACCGACTTGAGGATTATCAATCATGGGAACCGTGGATGCCCCCAAAGATGGGTTAGGTCTAGAGAAGGACAATTGATCGATGGTCACTATCCGACCCTCGTGTGGAAACAACAAGACTTGAAAAACTGTAGCAACCGCAGCTTGCATAGAATAAGTCCAACTCCATCCTAACAAGAGATTATAGTCGAGGGGGGAATCGACTACCTCTAACTCGATGCACATGGTCTTCCCTCCTAACTGCACATGGAAAGAAGGAACGATGCCATGTGGTCAGAAAGAACGACCGTCGAACGCAGTGAGGAGAATAGGTGATGGAGACAAAGCAGGCTGACCAATGGCCTTCCAACATGCTAATGACATACCACCGTGCAGAAAATATTTCGTGTAAAATTTTTCGTGGGATGAGCCACTACTATCTGAAATGCGACGTGGTAAGGCAAACGAGGTTTTAAGTCAGTTGTATCTAACATGATGGTACCCGGGTTACAAGTCTCGGTAGAGCCTAAAGCAGTTAACAAGGCTTTCCTCTGAGCAGGGCAGCTTTGGAGGACTTCCAAAGCAGACATAGAACAAGGGGTTTGTGATAAATCCTCCACCACAGAGTAATTCTGGGCGGCCCTTGCATTTGGGTTGTGAGAAGCTTTCTTAAAGGCACCCTTCGAAATGCATGTCATTGTTTCACCCAACGCCTTCTCGATCTGTAGAGGAAGAGATGGGATCTCAACTTCTTTACCCTTCTTAGAGGCACTTGGTTTACTATAGTCATGTGCTCTAGTCATTATTAAAGCATCACCCCTAACCATATATACGTTCGCATATGAGGAATTATTTGGAGGAGGGCAGGTTTCCTGGCTGCCCCCTTCGACACTTGTAGAGGCTTGAGTTAAATGTTTCCCATGCTGAAAGGGATTAGTCAACACGGCTTGTTGTTGCTGTGTGACAAACTTTTGGGCCTCGACAAGTCGAGGACATAGATGGGTTGGGTGGTCTTCCGTACACAAGTTGCATGGATACCTCACCTTTCGTTTTTCCATGGTGCTCTCGCCAGCATTATCAGTGGGTTTTTTATCCCCCTTACCCTTCTTGCATTGTTTTTTCTTCTCTTCAGGCTGTTGGGTGGCCTTTGGGTTAGTTTTCTGCACGGAGTGTACTTCCGACGTTTGGGTAGGAGGAGCAGCCAAAGAAGTAGTCTGGATGGCCGCTGAGTGTTGTATAGATAACTGTTGCAATTTCTTTGTCAATTGCTCAGTGGGCTTGGTTTGTGCTGAGCCAACAATACCATTGGCATGTGGTCCAGCTCTCTGTCTAGTTTTATCTAGTATCGATCATGGTGCATCCAGCAGGATGTGGTATAATAAACCAGACTGAGAATAGATGAGCTCAAACTGTTGAGCCCTCATGATGGCATCTTCTTCGGAGAAAACTCCTGAAGTCATGACGTCTTTGGATAATTGCGGGACTAAAGACTTAAGGAACCACTCAAGCAGGAATGCTGGTGGGACTGGTACTTTGATTAGACTCTTTCGGCGTCTCCACTCTCGGATATGATCAGAGATATGTTCCGCTGTCATCTGTACGAAATTGGCAAGCAGCTCTGTGCCAGCATCATATCTCACAGGTAACTGGAAATGGTTAAGGAAGGCCGTCGCCAGTTCGCCAAAAGAAGAGTATCTTGAGCGATCAAGATCGATGTACCATTTCACGGCACTCCCAATAAGAGTGTGTTGAAACAATCGCAACTAGACAGAGTCATCTTTCAATGAGTTAGATGAACACCAAAGATGGAAAGTATTCACGTGATCACCTGGATCTTCTTTAGGCTTGGCCTCGAACTTTGGAATGTCCAAAGGCAACTTCGTTGGCATAGGAGGCCAACGTGGATCGTGACAAATAGGATCATTTAACAACCTTGTCAAATCTGGCAAGTGTAACGTCGCCAGGAATGGTAGTTTGGGTTACTGCTGATAGCCTGGGAAAAAGGGTCCTGGAGTTTGACTAGCACCAGGTTGCCAGGAAAAGTTTGGCTGCTAGCCCGGATTCTGGTAGAAACCATGGCCCTGACCAGCGTAAGGATTTTTCATTTGTGGAGACATCATTGGTTGATTCCCCATAAAGGACATAGGATGTTGGGCATGCATTGTGATTGATGGACTTTGGGAAGGATTACCCCATGCCGGTCTTGCTGGGAGAGGCATAGAAGTCTGTCCAGGGTTCCATTGACTGTGGAAAGAATTACCCTAGAATGACATTCCAGAGGAGGGAACGGATCCTTTTCCTGAGTTCCAAGGTCCTGTTATATGTGCCCCAGGCGCAGGAATAGTACCCTGCACCGGAGTAGACTGTCCGAAAATGGGAGTGCCCCCAGATGGGAAAGCAGTGGATGCGAAAGTGTTGTTACCAAACGTCCCATTCCAAACAAACGGTGATGAACCTACCGACAGATTTTGCACAGGTGTTCCTTGACTCCCGGCTCCAAATAAACTCGTGTGTGTAGGCTGTCCGGCAGACTGCTGATGCAGACCACCAAGTGAAGGGGACGAAGGAGAGATATGACCTCCAGCATAAGGAAAAGCATTAAAAGGGACAGGAATTCCCCCAAGTTGACCTTGTAGAGGAGAGTTAGAGCTCCCTACCCCTAGACGCAAAGTCTATAAAGTGGAGTGAGTGAGTGCAGGACTTGTGCCCAAACTAGGCATACCATATGAGAATGGAGAGCCTGTCGCTCTAGGTGTGAAGGGATTTGTGGCCGCCATGATAGATGGGGTCGGTCCACTATGCGACGTAGTTGCAGCCGAGACCATGGTGGCCCAGGCCGATGACGACAAGTTAGGATATGCTTCTCCTGTGGTAGCAACGGTGGTGGGAATGGAAGAATTCCTAGAGGAAGTAACAACGTTTGTTTCCATAGCTGTGTGAGGCACTAACAGGCGTTTGTAAAATTGGATTGGTACACTGATCGATGGCCAAGTATCAGTGGTTGGGGTTTCAACCAAGCCATGATTGGCGGTTGATTCCTCTGGGAGTTGTTCGGGCACAATGGTTTGTAACCCAGTTGCTTCGAAAGACCCTTGTTGGTCTAGTTTCCGCCTCAATGGTGGCAGGGGTGGCTCCAATATAACCAGCGGCAGGCCCAAGAGCCTTCGTGGCAGGCGGAGCTCGGGATCCTCCACTGTGTGAGAATATCCAAGACATGCTAAGGTATTCTACACTATCAAACAATCACACAAACTAAAAAAGAAGCCCCTAAGAGATAAGACAAGCAATCACTAAGTATTTTGAAGAACAGTTACAACAACCAACACTAGAGAAACTTACCGGTGCAAGTGCAACTCGAAAACGGAATCACCCTCCGGGTATACTCTGCAAAGCATGGCCCGATGTCTATCCTAGGTACCACAGTATACCCCCACAGTCACCTGTGTATGTCCCTAAAAATATTGGCAACTAGTTTTCCAGCATGCGAACAGTCACTAGGCGGGTACAGTTGATAGTCGGGTAGACCACAATGAGCAGGGTATCAAGCCCAAAACCTGTCAAGGGTATCGAGAGAAAATGGTCCGGAAGACAACTGAGGACCTCGAACGGATTCGAGACCCACGAAGCCCTGTGGAAAATGAAAACGACGGAATCCCAAGACAAATCCTCGATATGTGTTCTCCACTATGCTTGGTCTGGCTATGGAGGGGTTATCTCCGCTACCTTTCCTCACGTGACCTCGTGTTTATCCCCTGTGTTAGAGGGGGGTCCCGGATAACTTCCACGAAAAATGGACTTCTACACTCCCTATCACAGACTCTAATGTTTGGTTTCGAGTGGCCTTGGAGAGTTTCCTCTCCAACCTAATCCAAGGCCCTAGTTCTGAACTAGTTTGTGAACCCTACAAACAAAAAGTCTAATAGATTTTAAATTAGCATTGCTTTTATGGGCTTTTTTACGTCACAGGTATGAAGGTGAAACTGATGATTTGTAAAGACTCAAAGCAAAAACGAATGAAAAAAATGCTGGAAACAAAAGACTTTTACTAAATGCAAAAATCAACAACTTTTCACAAAGAAAGACTTCTTTTTCTTTTCAATTTTTCTAAGATTTCATGCAGCAAACATAAAGGAATTTTTCTCAACTACGAGCTACTTATGCTCTAAATGCACTGCAAAAAATTATGAACAAAAGACTTCTTCCTAGCTATTGATGCAGAAACACAATCTTCAAACAAAGAAGAAAATGAAAAAGAGATATATATTTTTTTTTATTTAAGCGCTAAATGAAGCAACAAAGGGAAAATGCCAACAAGCACAAAACCAAGAAAACAAAACAAAATTATGGCTTAAAGCATAGATCGCAAAGAATCATAGCAAAGGTACACAATGGCAATCAAAAAGCACAAATTCTTCCGCTTGTCTAAAAACCATAAAACAAAATTTTTCTTTTTTATCTTTTCTATCAAACATCAACTAAGAAAAAACAGGCTAATGATAAGAGGCCCTAACCTACTGACTGTGCAACCCTAGACTCAAACACCTGAGAGGAACACTTCTCACCATAGGAGGGGATGGCTGCCCCACCCTGATTGAAAAGTAGCTTGTCAAGCACGCTTCTGTCACTGAAACAACATGCGTGCAAACACGAGTTGAGCTACAACAGAGTGTGTGTACCCACAGGCTGCACTTGCACAGGACACGTGTATGTATAAACTCTAAGAAAAAAATAACACAGGCAGCCCAGACCAGGAAGAGGCCTCTGGTATTGATAACCAGGGTCTCTTGAAGGCTTGGATGCTTCTTCCTAATAGAAAAGAAAAATAATTGCAAGAAATAACAGAACGCAATAAATAAAACTGAGACAAGACTGTGAACTAGCAAGACTCAGACAGGGTCCAGAAAGCCCCCTGAGAATGTATAATTTTGAAAAGGAAGAGGAGGACTGCCTCTCAAGCTTTATGACTCCTACATGCTACTGAAACCTCTACAACTAGTGTTCACACACGGGCTGTAAGAGGTTAGGGCACGGATACACGCGTGCAGGCCTTCTGCAGGTTGTGTGTACCTCTGTGTGTCCCGATAATTACCGTCAAGCCACAATCAATGAAAAACTGGTATAAAGAACCAGGTTCCCTGCTAGCTCTGACCTAACAGAAAATAGACAAACAAAGAAATAGAAAATATAATCCTTTAAACTACCCAAAAAACCTCAACTAAATCCGAAAACTCTAAAGAGTATCTTCCCCAGTACGGTTGCCAATTCTGTTGTTGGGAAAATACCCTACGGACTAGCAAACTAGGGTCAGACTTGCATGCATATTTTGATCGTAAAGAAATGACTTTTTAACCTACCACCCAAAACTTAAACCTCTCTTTCCCGATACATGCATGGAAAGGAACCACTAACCTTTTTACTGATGTTTGGTGTAGATCCTCCGTTGCGCTTTGCCCGCTTACTTGCGCTGCTCCTTCCAAAGTTAACCTGCAATCAAGACAAAACACTACACATGCATGCTACTTTTCTACTTGAGGGTTAGAAAGTAAGCATAAATTACACAAATCATAGATAACTCATGCATTGGGATGGGAAAAGTATTCTTTTATTATTTTCAAAATGAATCAAGTTACAATCAAAGTCGAGACCGACCACCGCTCCTTGATCCTGATCCTGGGCTCCTCCTGTTCTTTTGTCCTCCAACTTCTTTGTGTTAATTCTCCTTAGGCTTGAGGAAAGGCTAAAGGGTTGGTACAATGGATTCAGAAAATGGGCAGAGTTTCTTCGCTTATTATTTTCCTCCTCCAAATAGTACCCCTACCCCTTCTTTTATAGGCTAGAAGGAGCTAGGGTTTTGGACGAACTCTCGGCCATGCATGGCTGGGAGTTTTAGTTAACTGACCCATAGATTTTTGTCCCGACGACAACTTTCCTATTTTTGAGTTTTGTTAGGTAAATGTGGGTTGTAGTAGGCCTTCCAACGTTCACACGCGTGCAGTAGTGGGTTAGGGCGCGTGTACCTTTACCCAAGAGGATTTTCAAAGATATTGTTCAACAGATGTTTTGGCAATGAAGGGATATGCATTGGCCCGATGCCAGGTAAGCATGTGTGGTGCAATTTAGGGTTATAACATGAAGGGAGGTCAAGATTTTAGTACCCGTCTTGTAGCAAATAGGTAGTTGAAAGTGCGTGAGGAAAGACATGGCAAGGGAGTTGAAATCATGAAAATAAGCACCTGGTAGTTCAATATACCACTTTGTTGTAGAGCTCGTAAGTGTTCACTAGAAAAGACGCAAATGTATAGAATCATCCATGAGGGAGTTTGATGAACACCAAAAATGGAAAGTCATCACATGGTTATTTGTATCTTCTCTAGATTTTTCGTCAAATTTTAGAATATCAGAAGGAAGTTTAGCTGGAATAACTGGCCAAAATGGGGAATGAAAAATAGGATCATTGGTTAACCGAGACAAGTCTGGGAGATCCATAGTCTCAAGGAAAGGTAGTTGTTGGTTAACTTGCGGATGATACTGGTGTGTCATAGGAACACCAGTAGGACCATAAAGTGGGTTAGGTGGATAATTGTAACCAGTAGGTCCTCCTACATACAGTTGTTGCTGACTAGGAGAAACAAGATTTGAGGACGGTTGAGAAACATTTTCATAACTCGGTGGGTTCTGAGCATTATAAGCTGGGTGATTTTCTTGCCCATAAGGAGGATAAACATGTTTCCCTTGAGGAGGGTAAGAAATATATCCCGGAGGTAGATACACATTGGGGGGGGGATAAACATTAGACCCTTGGGAAGGATAAGGTTGTTGTCCTTGAGGACTCCAGGTGGTGTTTGGGACGCCCATATAAGGTTTTCCATAAGATTGTCCGGAAGGAACAAGATTTAATACTCCTCCTTGTGGGTTATGATATGAGTTCCACCCAATGTGGGGTTGGGTAAAAGTTCCTCTTGAAGATACTCCCTATGATTGTGAAGGGTTTCTAGCAAATGAAGGTTTCCCCCCTACCAATTGTGGATTAACAACTGGGGTATGACTGACAAAGGGAGGTTTCCCTCCAGGAAGAACATGAAAAGGGGGTTGTCCCCCAGGAGGGGTAGGCCTTCCATAGGATGGTGGTCTTTTAGGAGGGATAGGTCCACTAGATGGTGGTTTCCCTCTAGTTGGTTGTATTTGGTTGTCAAGGATCTGCCTTGTCTAGTGCAAATATGTCCCAGCAAGATCGTGCGGAACATGTGGAGCTATAGAGTGAAAGTTTGTAAAAGTGGGGGTAGGGATTGAAGTTCCCTGGGAATGAGTAGAGGTGATGAGTCCATCATTAGGATGGACTTGTGATGACATAACAGTAGGGTTAATGACCTAATCGATGAGGTGATTCATAGTTTGACTGGATGGTCTCATTTCAATGGGAGCGTCATGAGGAGGAAAGGGTTGTCGAATGGATTCAAAATTCTCATAGAGATTACGTCCTGATGAATTCCTCCATATAGAATGAGCAAATGTGGGATTTGTATATACTGCAGTGGTAGGACGAATAGGAGTCCTATAATCATCACCAAATATTGGTTTTGTGGATCCCATATATGTTTTGGTAAAAGCTCTCTCAGGTAATTGTGGGATCTCTTCGTCTATGATGTTCCCAAGGGAGTCTAAAAGAATCAAACATGTTTCGAGAGGGGTTACCGACACATATGTAGTGCAAGGAGTGGGATTCTCAACCATAACCAAAGCACCTTCTAGATTTTCTAACGGAGGAGTAACAACACTCCCAGCGTCAGAATGATTTTCTACCTCTCCATGGTAGTTTTCTTCTAGAGGGTTAGGAGGTAAGGGTTGGTAGCCTTCCAGAGGCATCCCTTGCATCCTACATGATCAACAAAGACCTTTATCATCTACAGGATCAATTTTGGAGGATAACAGTACACGCTGAAAATCTAGGGCCAACTAACGAAAAGAAACAATATACGCTAATAAAATCCAGGAATCAAAACCAATCAAACAAAACTTCTCTCGATGATCACACTAGTTGGTGATGAAATCCAACGTCACGTGATCAAGTCAAGAAGGTGCTAGCATATGGTGGAATAGTTACAATGGCGACCTGCTTAATGGACTTTCACCTTGGTGCAAGCTTCCATGTAGTAATTGTGGATTTACCCTCCAAGGAGCCCGAGTGAGTTTGACCAATGTTTGTTCCAAGTACAGTGAGACTTCCCTTCACCATCACCTCATGTAAGTACCTAAAGATTATGGAAACTAAGGACACCAACTCGCGGTCATCCCCTAGGAGGGTATAATCGACAGTCCGATCTGAACATATGGGTAGGATAACAAGTCTGAAATCAACTTGAGAGGCTCCCACACATAATCGTGGATATACCTTCAAGTGACCCCCAATATAAAATTTGACCACTACAAACAGTTGAACCACAGATGGATGATCCTCGTAATTCTCTTGAATGCAACCTCATGCGTAACCCCTGTGTGAGAGGGGAATCCCAGAAAGCCTATACGAAAATTAGAATTGCTCTCCCTATCGCAAGATGATAATTTTTGTTTTGAAAAACTTTGGGGAGTTGTACTCACAGCCTAATCCAAAGTACTATTCCTAGTCTAATGTTGGTGGAAGATCCTAAGAAAAAAAAATTCTAGATAATTTTTAATTAACGTTCATTTTGCAACTGTTCTTTACTCAAAGGGTGTATGACAATGAAACTGATGGTATTGTGACTCAATTCCCAAAAAATGCACAAGAAAATGATAAGCAATCTTTTCTTTCGATGAATGCCTATTTAAGGGAAAGAGTGAAAGTTTTTTTCTCTATCAAACACTAAGATGCAAGATCCTCAAACAATTATTTCTCAATCAAATCCAATGTAATGCTAAAAATTTCAGAAATGCCTTATAATATCCAAACCAATCACTAAAATATGTCCTTTTTCTTATATGTGAATCATAATCATATGTAAAACTTCTAATGCCAATCAGACATCAGGATTTAAACAATCAAAAGAAAACCTCACACAAACAAAAATACACTCTCGTTGTGAATAAACAATAAGGACAAAGATAACCAAATTTGCAAACAAGAACCAAAAAACCTCAAACAAAAGAGAAATTCTAGAAAACTGACCTCAAAGATCAAAAGGAAAGGTTCATAGACCTTTGGATTTCCTCACAAAAGCTTCCACTCAGTCAGAGAAATGAGGATAAAACAATAGTTTAACTCCAGGTTAGCAAAGACAAAGAGTAACTTCAAGGCAAGGAAAGAAAATGTCAAATTTCCAAACAAGAAGAGATCAATTCTTAGAAAATAGGGAGTTGAAGACCAATACCAAGATGAGATGAGATTTATAAAACTCCTGAGCCAATGCCAAAACTAAGAAATATATTCAGAGGATGAAAATTCTGGAGAATTTCTCACAAAAAGGGGGTAGCACTCTGGTGTAAGGGGCACTAGAGCATTCTAGTGCTCTATGTAAGGCTAATGGATAGTGATAGCACTCTAATAGAAATAGAGGTGGATTTCTCTACTCTCAAAACTCAAAAAAACACTCAGAAAAACAAAATTCCAAGCAAGCTCAGCAAATCAAGGCGATCATGATGAAATAAAGAGGCAATCAAACAAATCTAAAGAATAAAATACAGTATGGAGAAGGTCAAGAAAAGGGTAAAGGACCAAAACAAGATCTAGGAATGGAAAGAAAAATCAGAGCTCTTCCCCAATGGAGTTGCCAAATTTCTGTTACAGGTGAATCCTCCTACGTACAAGTGGATTCCCTCTTGGTCTCTAGACTCCTAAGGCCAAGACATAAAATTTCTTAACATGGACACTGACATCCTTTTAGGTCTAATCAAGCTAATATACGAAGGAGAAGAAGAAAGATATGTACCTTATTAACACTGTTTTTCCTTTCAAAGTCTAGGCTGAGCTTCGATCCTGAGCTCCATGACAGGTCCTATAGAACAAAAAAATATACAATGGACTTTTTAATATGCTGAGATTAGCTCAAATATATATCCATCTACTGTAGACAAACTCATGTGGAAGACGCATAAGTTTGAAAGAAACAGGCCAAGCATTGATGTATTGAAAAGTACAAGTAAAAGAACTTACAATCCTTTGATGAAGGTGCAATAGCTTCTTCAAGTTCTCCTTGTCCAACCCCTTTTCTCAAGTAATCTATAATTATTTCTTTCATTACATCTCCTCTATTAATACCACTTACAGGATCATAAGTTTGGTATAAATCTCTAGTTTCCACCTCCTTTTCACCATGAGGAGGCCTCCTTATATAACCTTGGAGAGGCCCAACCACTTGAGAGATATTTGGGATAAGTTGAGGATTCTTCTCCTTTAGTTTAGGATCTTCCCTAAGATCATGCCTTGACCTTCTATTTGAATCCAACCACCTTCAAAAATTGAGGGGATTCTTCCATGTTTTAGCTCAACAAACCAAAAAATCGATCAGAAAAGGTAGCACTCCCCCAAAAGGGTGCACAGAGCACTCAAACGCTCCCCAAAAGAGGCCCAGGGAGCACTATCACTCCCTGACAGTGGGTAGGGGAGCGCTCCTCTCCAAAATCCATTTTTGAGTGGTTTTTCCAGTGGCAAAAGGCTTGTACTCCTTGTCAACTGATTTCTCTTCTTCAAAACTAGTCTTTGAGGTGTCTTAAGTGTCCTTGTGATGTTGTTAGAGGCATGACATAGGCAAGATGAAAGTATGATGTTTGTCACACTTGCAACACTTGTGTTCAAGATGTGACACTTGCAGACAATATGCGACACTTACAACACTTGTGATGATGACACTTGCGACACTATCGAAGTGAGTAATTTTGATGTGTAACAGGCATAGTGATGGAAATATGGATGGTTAATAATGCAAGGTGGGAAATGGAGGGAAAAACATATCCTTATAATACAGTTTGGAAACATGTACTTCAAGTTTAGTGGAAGTCACCATTTTCATAAAAAGAGTCCTCGTAATATTTTCAACACATGTAAACTAGATTCAGGGGTAAAAACACATAGTGAAATCTCAAAAAAAAAAAGAAGGATTTTTTTGATATGATAAAAGCACTCACACCACACACATATGTACAAGGAACTACACATATTTATGCTTTACTCCAAGTAGATATCATTTCTAGGCTTAGGCCAAGGATATTTTTCATAATCACTGAACTCATGAGTTGATGTTGGCATTGTATGGCTTACCATGTCAGAGCCATGCCACTTAGGAATGAATTTCTTCATACTAAGATACTCCTTGTGAGTAGTCTCGAAAGCTAGGGAAGCTCCCTGATGGTATCCATAAAAACATGAAGGAAGTACGAAATGTGAATCTTCGATGGAAGGGGTAGCAGAGAATTTAGTGGTAAGTTCTGGAAAATATATCTGAGGTAGGAAAGGGTCAAGACTGGGAGGTCTACTAGATTCCCTAGTAAATTCCCCTAGTCTAGAATAAAAAATCATCATGCTAACTATCATGGTTATGAATCATGGAGGGTGGATTCTTTTTTATTCTGATCTTCCCTGGGATTGTCTATGGAACGCATGACTTCCAATATGGCCTATAGGGTGGAAATTAAGGCTATAAAAATCGTGTACATACTTTTTCAGCAGACTTAAAATACATCATACACACTCATGGAAGTAGTAAACACAAGCTTGTATGCAACTAGTCCTATTATGTCCAGTATCTCAAATGGATCATAGAATCTAGCTACTAGCTTTGTACAATTTCCCAACTTCAATGATCTCTTCTTGGGATTTTGTAACATACCCAACCACCCATGCGTTGGCCACTCTACTTCAAAAATTGCATTTCAAAACTGATTTCGGTTTCTGATATATTTTTAATTGATAAAAAGGAATGGAAGATTCACATGAAGAGATCAATATTCATGCTACAACATAAAAGGAATGGAATATTCACATGAAGAGATCAATATTCATGCTACAACATAAAAGGAATGAATATAATTCCATACAAAACAATAACCAATAAGAATGCATATTATAAACATGAATCTCAGAGATAATAATTAAAACACAATGAAAATAAATATATAGGTAAATGAAACCATGATAGAGAGAAATTATCTTTAATGAAATGAATCACTAACTGGATGTAGACCAAGGATGTTCCACCCGACCTCCTGTATTTTCTTATCTGCATAAATCTTTTGTCTATCTTGTGTTGCTCTCAAATTTTGATTAATTTTAATCATCTGGTCTTCCATATCCTTGAGAAATTATGGACCAAGCACTACTCTATCTATTGGGTTGTCCCAACTCACAAGAGTATTTCATTTTCTACCATACAAAGTTTCAAATGGGCTCATCTTCAATGAACCTTGAAACCCATTATTATAGGAAAACACAACCAAATGTAAGTAATATTCCCACATAGATGGCTTATCCATCACATATATTCTCAACATGTCTTCAATCACTTGGTTGAATCTCTCTATCTTCCCATATGATTGTTGTTAGTATGTTGTGCTAAAATTTAGATTTGTACCAAATCATTTAAAAAATCCCCTCCATAAATTTTAAGTAAACTTTGTTTCTTTGTATGAAAGAATTTCCTTATGTATTCCATACAACCTAGCAATTTCCCTCATGTAAATTTATGCAATATTATCTATTGTATGAGTCATTTTTATAGGAACAAAATGAGCATTTTTTGTCAATTTATCAACCACTACCATTATTGAATTATGTTTCCTTTATTTCCTAGGAAACTTAGTTATAAAATCAATGGTTACCACTTCCCATTTATTCTCTAGAACTGGTAATGGTTGTAGAAAACCCGTTGAGTGTCTATGCTCAGCCTTCACTCCTGACATTACATACATATGGAAATGTAATCAACCACATATTTCTTCATGCATGGCCACAAGAATTGTATTATTGCTTCTACAAAAAAAATTATGGTAACTAGGATGTCCGACATATGGAACATTATGCATTTCGTTTAATACCAAATTTGTAATTTCTCTAGAACTAGGAACATAAATTCCATTTTTATGCATAAGTAATCCATATTCCTTCATCACATATTTTTTGTTTTTTTTTTGTACATTTTGTTGTTATAAAATTTCTTTTACCTATAGGAAATGTTGGTATGTAACAACAACATTTAAATTTTTTCTCTTTAAATCTGACTGATGCATATTAATGGCTATAGTATGCATTAGATGTATCCTATTGTTGAGTGCATTAGAAACTTTATTTTCTTTTCCTTTTATTTTCTTGATGTCAAAATCATACTCACTTAAAAATTGCAGTCACCTTGTCTTCATGGAATTCAATGTTGGTTGTTCAAAAAGATATTTTAGCCCCCTATGGTATGTTATTAATTCAAATATCTTTCTCATAAGATAATTCTTCCACATCCTTAATGCATGAAATTTTGAAGCAAGCTCAAAAACATGTGTGGAATAATTTATCTCGTGTTATTTAATTTTTATGTACTCGTAACTAATGACATGCTCATTTTGAGTGAGGAATCCACTGACTACTTCCTTGCAGGCATCTATACATACCACAAAATGCTCATTTGGGTCAACAATATTTAAAATAGGTGCATTGAGTAAGTAATCCCTTTATCAAATCAAAATTATCTTCACACTTTTCCATGCATTAGAATTTAATTCCCTTCTTTTGTAAAGAAGTTATGGGATGATCGATCATAGAGAATCCTTCTATAAACCTTCTATAGTATCCATCTAATCCCATGAAAGATATGATTTCTGAAACATTCCTAGGTGTTTTCCATCCTAGTGGCTTCAATCTTCTCTGGATATACTATTATACCTTCTTCTGAAATAATGTTCTGCAAATAATGGATTTTTTATTGGTAAAAGGAACACTTACTAAGTTTGTCATAAATTTGATGTCCCCTCATCACTTGCAACACCAACCTCAAGTGTTGTTCATGCTCTTCCTCTAACTTAAAATAGATAAGTATGTCATCCAAGAATACAATCGAAAACATATCCAAATAATTTCTAAATATTCCATTCATTAAGCACATAAAGATAGTTGGTTCATTGGTCAATCCAAACAACACCACTACAAAGTCATAATTTCCATATATGGTTCTAAAGGCTATCTTACCAATGTTTTCTTCCTTGATTCTTACCTAGTGCTATCCTAATCTCATGTCTATATTTGAAAATATCTTTGCTCCTCTTAGTTGATCAAAGAGGTCATCAATTCTAGGTAGAGGGTATTTGTTCTTCATAGTGGCTTTATTCAACTATCTAAATTCAATACGGATATTGAATGTTCCATCCTTCTTTTTTACAAAGAGTACGAGTGCTCCCCAAGGTGAAACACTTGGGAATATGTACCCTTTCTTCAACAATTCATATAGCTTCATTTGTAATTCCTTTTATTCAGGTGTACTCATTCTTTAAGTATTTTTTGATACTGGTGGAGATACTAGTACTAAATCAATAGAGAAATATACCTCTCTCTTGGGTGGCAATCCTCATATTTCTTGGAATAAAACTTCAAACTCTTGCAATACCGAAAAATATTCAAGGCTTGGACCTTTTGTCCTTTATTTCTCCTCCACATGAGTTTCATAAAATTTACATCCTTTTCTAAAACATATCTTTAGTTGTAAGGCTGAAATATCCCTTATAGAAATGGGTATTGGAATTTGTTTCACAATGCTATGTTTTCCTTTTTCATCAAGACATGTAAATGTCTTGTTATGATGATCTATGACTGTATGATGTTGTTCCAATAAATCCATTTTGATTAGGATATCATAATATCCCAATAGTACGATATTTAGGTCAACAATTGTATTTAATACATTCATATTTATTGGACAACTTTTCACCATCTCATTGATCCTTAGTTTGGTTCTAGTGGCTAGTTGAACTAGGCTTGACTTTTCAAGATTATTTTTCTCCAAATGAAATCTTTCCACTATTTTAGGATCAATATAGCAATGACTTTCTCATGAATCAATTAAAATAAGAACATGATGATTAATTATCTTACCTTCCAGCTCAATCATATGATATTGATGTTTTTCTTGTCGATCTTCTAAGGCTACATATATTTTTCCCATGTACTCTATGTTTGTATCCTCTTGGATTTTGTGCATGGTATTCATCTTGTCTTCTCTATGAGGGAAATCCTTGTACATGTGATGTTATTTTCATCCCCAACATTTTATTGGTGGTATTACCCTTTTCCCAAGAAGTCTTATCTCTTGGATTCTTTCTTGGTAGACTAATCTTTCTTATTTTTATTAGGGATGTTTCTATTGAAAGGGGGTTTAAATTGGTTCCTCCATTGATCACAATTATTTTTCTTTTTATTCTTCCAATATTTCTGCAAAGATTTGCTTCCCTTGCCTTGATCATATAGGTAATTATCCTTCCTAATGGTCTCTATCAAATTCCTAGGCTCATCATATTGAATCTCCTCTTCATAAAAGGATGGAATTGCACTATTGTTTTTTATATATTTACCTTATCTTCCTTGATAAACCCCACATATTTCAACAATCCAAAGAACTTATTTTCATATTCTTCCATGGTCATGCTTCCTAACCCGAGTTCAAATAAGGCTTGCATATTTTTTTCATAGAAGTGCTATGAAAGATACTCCTTCTGAAAATATCCCTTGAATTTCTTCCAAGTGATCCTTCTCTCATTAATTTGTTCAGCTTGCTTTAATTGATCCCACCACATAACATTTTTTCCATGCAAATGGCATGTCTTAATTATGGCTTCTATGTTAGATGAGTAGTTGTGCAACTAAAAATACTTCTTGTTTCCAAGAAACGAGGCTTCAACATAATATTACCTTTCTCTTTCACCATCAAAGGATGGTCTCTTAAGGTTCCTCAACTCTCCTTGAAAACTATCCAATTCATGTCTTCTTTTTTGGTTCCTAACACAAGACACTTCTGGACTTCTTATGGAATATTCAGATGCATAAAATTTCCTTGATGAGTAAGGAGGTGAGTGATGTCTATGAGTTCTATTGGAACTTCTTAAACTCCCATTTCTTGTGTAGTTATCTCTTCTTTCATGATGTATTCCTTCTTCCTCTTGTCTTGAGTCTGATCCATTCTTTTATTGCATCTACGAGTGATTTAAGATTTGCATCATTTGAGAATTCATTTGGTTTTATTCTCTCATCATATTCTCATTATCTACTTTGTAAATTTTCACTTCTATTATCACGCTTCTCACAATATCTATTAATGAACTTCTAGATATGCTCTGCTCACGTGCCCATTTGATTCTATTTCTGCATAACCAACACTAATATGTTGATGTTTGGATTCTCTCTCAAAAAAAAAATATACCTCTCCTTATTCCATGTCCCAAATATGAATTATTATATTGAATTGATATATTTATATCCCTTAGTTCTGCAAAATGTGCAAGCAACCATTTTGTTAGAATTATGCATATTATAGAAATTTTGTCAATTAATGCTACAAGTCCTTTTTCTGCTCAATTAATGAAGAAATATATCATAGTTCTCCCAATTATAATAAATCTAGGTTATTCTTCACTGAATCATCTTTACAATGACTATACTCACTCCCCAATCTGATCTCTAAGATAAAAGTTATGGATTTTTGAAAAACCCACTTTCACCCCATTTATGCATTTCCTCCACTGGTGTAATTTTATTGAAATGCCAACTTCTATCAACTGCAAAGGAAAATATGTTAGGAACTAGAGGAATTTTTGTATGAGATACATAAAATGACAGGGAATTCATAACAACTCCGAAACTTTCAATCTAATCCTCTAGTAAAAAACTACAACAATATGGAGATGACCACTTTGTCCTTTTTCACCCCTTTTTCGGGACACAGAATGTTTCAATGATTATCAATATGTGCACTTATTGAAACATTTCACTAAACCAATTTTTTTTATTTTAATGATTATATAAAATGTACATTAAATAAAATTTTCCAATTTTATGATCAGGGGTAACATTTCCTCCTCTCAAAATATCAAAAATCCCAAAAAAGTCGCCCGGAATAGTGAAGCTTGGTCTATTTCAACATCCCCATTCCAATACACTTAGAATTTATTTAGGTCCATCATGTTTTATTTCCATATCTTCTTTTTGGACTCTTTCCAAGAGTTTTAGATTAATCTAGATCTCTACCAATGATCTGGACAATATCTTTAAAAAACATTATTTTTAAATTTATCAAAAATACAAGTAGAAGTGGAGGATGGCCCTATATGACACTTTTACAGATTTCCTCTTTGTGGAAAAAAACCAGAAGTTGCATCTCAATCCGACTTAATCTGCTCGAGTTATGGACAAAATAAGAAAATGGCTCCAGACTTGTTTTTGTTTTGAAGTTGATGGACCGTCTTTCCTATGTGGCAATCTACACCATCTATCTCAAATCGGGTGAGATACCATCCATTGATATAGCCTCACTTCATAAAATACTGACCTTACCTTCAACCATCGACCCTTTTCCATAGCAACTAATTGCAACACATCTTTGAAATTCTTGACTCGACTGTTAGCCATTAGCTATCAAAGATCTTCATTGGCAGATGAAACACTCTCTCAATTTTTCCAACCCAACCATTGGTCATTCTTGTTGACTGATGAAAAAATATTCTCCAATTAGGTCAACCTAACCATCGATCATTGTCCATTTCATTACTAATGCGACAGGATACGTGGATGATGACATGACATGACACATAGAATCTTACATGGAATTATAGATGATGTGGGATGACACATGGATGTTATTGTGGCATGACATGTGGATGATTACATGGCATGACACGCCATCACCCTATTTCCTTTATCTTCCATCGATCATTTGTCTTGACCCGTCACTTAGCCAATTTGGTTTACCCCCAAAAATTGATCCATCAATCATCAATGCTTTCTCTTGCACGATTGAAACACTTCGCTGAATCGGTCGACACTCGACCATCATACCATTGGCCCGTCGACCATTGTTTGTGTACGACTAGAAATGATTCACCAATCCAACCAACCTGAACATCAACTCATTGACCATTTCCCTTAGACGAATGAAAATACTTCATCGATCCGACCAACCTAACCATCATACCATTGGCCATTTCCTTTGGAAAACTAAAAATATTTTGCCCAAATATAGTTGACCCGACCATCGGTCTTCAATGATATCCTTTGGACAACTCTAACACTTCGAACATTTTCAACCAATTCCTAAAAAATGGACCATTGATCTCCAAGTCAAGATGATATTGTTCATTAATCAACTCCAACCTCCTAAAAGCATAAATGAATCCATATCGTTGATTTGTCTCCTTTTCCCAATCGTCAAAAATGAATCTCGATCGTCGATATGGTAAATTTTTAAACTTTGAAAACATTAGAATTTTTTAAAATTTATGAAGGATGAATATGGGTCATTGATCCTAAGATCGAACACAATCTAGGCCATCGATTCACCAAACTTTTTCCTAGGACAAAATGACCATTAAAAATCAATTTTTCGATCTAGCAAGTTGAATCTAACTTTGCAAATCTGCATATCGACTCCATTAAAATTATTAGGAAGTCTTGAATCATTTAACTTGGATCTACTCATGAATTTGGGGATTTTCTCTCTAATTTCTTTGTTTTTCCAAAATTCGTACAAACCAAATCTATGACCTCGAATCTTCCCAATTAGAAACTGTGAACACTTTTAGAACTTTCCAATGCATCTCATGAATACAGTCACTAATTCATGGCTTCCGTACACCGATAATTACTACAACCAACAAAAAAATGGATTATTTCCTTATAAATTCATCCCCATGTCCCAACCAAGAACAACAATGAAATGAGGAATGATGAATGAGAAACAAGGAATGAA
The DNA here is from genome assembly GCA_009831015.1 of Picea engelmannii. Lineage (NCBI taxonomy): Eukaryota > Viridiplantae > Streptophyta > Pinopsida > Pinales > Pinaceae > Picea > Picea engelmannii. Next base: position 221,332 of record ML808663.1, on the reverse strand, counting down.
GAAGAACCCATAAGAGTTGTTTATATAATTAACTCAAGAACCACATGGCCTTCCCCTCAAAAACCTCATTTAAGAAATTTTCTCAATTAAAACCAAGATGGGTTAATAAAATGTAATAAAAATACTTATCCCCTTTATGTTAGGATATTTAGAGACTTAGGAGTTAGTTAAGATCTACTTGGTCTATTGTGTCGTTAAGTAAAAGTGTGTTTTCTAGTGTGTTTCTTTAGTATGCATTAGTATGCATTTGTAGTTAGGAAATCCGACGGTCACGATATGTTCCCAACATAGAGTGATCTGACGATTCATACTCTCCTTGATCTTAACAGCCATTGATCCATGGATTAACACCCGATTGGTCCATGATATATATTTAAAGAGCATGGAGGTTCATTTGTCGATGACCAATTGTGAGAAAATCTCTTGTAAAATCTGTCTGTAATCTTTTTCTTTGCATTAATAAACTGCTCCAAGTGGTCGTGTTGGCTGGGGCTGTGGATGTTTCCCCATAGGGTTTTTACCACGTGAAAACATTGGTGTGTTGATATTTGATCTGGTTATGTGAGTGGTTACTGAATTTGTTTGTCCTCTGTTGGAATACCTGAGTTGTCGAACATGGTATCAAATCATGTTTGAAGACCTTCTCTTGTTGTAGATTGAGATCGTGAAGCTGAGTTTCCTCATCTCCATTTTCTGTCATTTTCGCACATTTATGGGTTGAGAAGACTATTCCATTGCGTCTGGAGCACTCGTTTCATTCAATAACACTTTTCATTTCACTCGAAAAGGTTTCTGTTTTCCCAATATACGACCATTACAGTTAGATCTGGAGGTATAAAGCCTGAATACGCATTTTTAAAATTTCTCCAAAGCTTTATTTTGGTTTGTATTTTTTTATTTTCGGGTTACTACTCTTTTAGATCTGTGTATTCTCTTTGGCCCATGACCTATGTGATCTCAAAAAATTAGAAAAAAATTGGAAAAGGTGCATCTTCTAGGTAAGCTAACCGAGATCTAACCCTTGTTGTCATCGAGAAGTGAATTTTTTTTATTGTGTGAAAAGAGTTTTCTTTTTAGCACACTCTCCAAGGCCATATTCAACAACAACAACTTTGTTTTTTAGCACACTCTCCAACAACAACAATAACCCCAATCCTCCTTTTGAACATTACAATATGTTTTGGTAGACCATTTGGTTAAAACATGCCTTATTAAGTAAGAGGTCTTGAGTTCAAGTCTCTCTTTTGTTACTTTTTTGAAAAAGTTCATGCTAAAATTGTAAAGTGTATTTCATTTCAAGTATAAAAGTGAATCACTATAAGTAACTTTAATATTTTATTTTAGAGTTATTTATTTTGCATTCATCTTTTCTGTTATAAAGTAACTACATTGTAAAAGTGATCCCCACTTCTCTTTATAAAAGTGGGTCACTTCATAAAGAAAATTACACTATCACGTGGTCAGTTGGTTACCGTTTATGCCTTTTTTTAAAAGGGCATAACTCTCACATCAGAAGTCTGTTTTCAGTGCCATTTATTTTTTAAACCGCATTACTCTTCGAGATATTTCTATCTAGATCATCAGTTTTAGTCCTTAAATCCACATTATCTGCATATTTAATATGGCTTCTACAAGTAATGTCTTGCTTGCCAAAAACAACTACTTCCAATGGAAATCTCATATGGAAGATTTATTAAGAAGTAAAGGATTGTACTCGATTACCTTGGGAAAGGAAAAAGAACCCATTGATGATGATAAGAAAGCCAAATGGGCTAATAGGAGTGATGAAGCACGTGGACTAATCAAAATGTCCATCTCTCCTAATTTAAGATACCACCTCCAAGAAATTGATGACCCCGAAGAAGCTTGGGACAAGACTAAATCTGTGTTTGGTAAACTCAATATTATTCGAGCACAATAGTTAGAAAATCAAGTACTAACCTTGAGTCCAAGTGATTTTTCTTGCCTTGGAGACTATCTATCCAGGTTTAAAACACTCAACATTTTATGAGAAGAATGTAAGATAAAAATGGAGGAAGAGCGTTGCATCTATCTTATTCTTTCTAAGCTAGGTAGTGCATATTCTGTGTTTGTATCTACCTTTTATGCCATGAGAGAGGCTCTAGGGAAAGCTTATGAAAAACCCACTCTTGAGTCCTTTTGTGYTGCTTTGATTAGAGAGGAAGATAAGCTTGTACAACTTGGAGTGATCAACACTGCCAGTACCTCCAACAAAGCCTTAGTTGCCCAGAAGAAAGATAAATCCAAGAATCCCAAGAAGAAACATCCTCACCACAACAACAAGAAATATAAGGTTCCCAAACCTACTCAAACAACTTTTTCTCTGAATGGAGACAAAGGAGCAAAATATAAAAATACAAAGACTGACAGACATTGCAAATTTTGTGATAAATATGGTCATGATGAGTCCAAATGTTTCAAGAAGATGGCATCTTTAGAAGCAGCGATGAAGAAGCACAACATCAGTATTGATCCTACTTATTCTTCTTCTTCTCATGGAAATGCACTTTCTACTTCTATTTTCTCCTTCAATACACCTTCTACTTCTACTTTTGATAAGTGGATTATTGATTTGGGAGCATCTTATCATATGGATAAGGATAGAGACACATTCTCTACTCTAAATGAATGTAACACCAAGAAAATATTTTTTGGTGATGATAGATCTCTGAGTGTTGAAGGATCTGGAACAGTACAAGTAGAAAATGGACATTTCAATGATGTATTATGTGTTCCAAGTCTTTCTTGTAACCTTCTATCAGTATATCAAATCACTCATTCAGGTGAAGGTAAAACCATAGAGTTTTCACCTCATCAAGTTGTAATCAAGGATCTAAAAGATCCTAATCATGTTCTTGCAACTGGAATTGTTGATGATATTAATAGGTTGTACAAGTTTGACAACTTTGCATCATCATCTTTTTCATCATTTTTTATTGCTCATAGCGATGACTTGAGCAAACTTTGGCATGAGCATTTTGGTCATCTAAACTATCGCTCATTGCAACAACTATGTAATCAACAAATGGTGACTAGTCTTCCTCTTGTTTCATGCAGAGATGATGGTGTTTGTGCCAATTGTGTTCTTGGAAAATATCATTAGGATATTTTTGAAAACCATGCCTCTTGGCATGCCTCGGGTGCTTTGCAGCTTGTTCACAATGATTTGTGTGGTCCACTTTCTTCTCCTTCTCTTTTTGGGTGCAAGTATTTCTTAACTTTCATTGATGACTTTTCCAAACGTACTTTGGTTTACTTCTTAAAACTTAAGAGCGAAGTTTTTGACAAGTTTTTTGCCTACAAGGCCCTTGTATAAAAGCAATCTGAACATCAAATTCAAAGGTTAAGAACAAATAATGGAGGCGAATACATGAACACTAATTTTACAAATTACTGCACTACACAAGGAATCCAAATGCAACACACTGTTCCATATACACCACAACAAAATGGTGTTGCTGAGAGAAAGAACCGCACATTAAAAGAAATGGCTAATTGTATAATCCAATCTAAGGGATTAAGTCTAAAGTATTGGGCAGAAGCCATCAACTATGCAAATTACATAGTAAATCGCACTCCCACAAAGGCTCTTAAAAATATAACATCGGAAGAAGCTTGGACTAAAATTAAACCAGATGTAAGTCACTTCTGTGTATTTGGCAATATAGCATGGGCTCACATTCCTGATGAGAAAAGGAAAGCATTTCAACCTAAAAGTGAGAAGCGTATATTTGTTGGTTGTTATCAATATGTCAAAGGTTACAGACTTCTTCAATCACATTGTAATGAAATTATTATTAGAAGAGTTTTTAAATTTGATGAAAATCTCTTGGCCTGCGAGCCTAATTCGATGTTTGTGCCTTCTTTGGCCTACAAGACTAATTTGACAGTTGTTCCTTCTTTGGCCTGCAAGACATCTTCAACGTTTGTGCCTTCTTTTGATCTGGTTTCTTCTTTAGATGATGACAGTGAGGATGAAAATCCACCTCCACATGCTCACCCTCCTCCATATGAGTCCTTTGAACCTGAACTAGCACCATCTCCACCGCTTCCTATATGGGTTTGTTCAACACGAGAAGCAGTTGGTGATCTTGTCGGTGATCCTTCAGATCACCGTCAGACATGTTCACATATCCAGTGATCCTCTTCTCTTTTGTCTCAAGTTTTAGAAAATCATGATCCAGAGATATTTGCAGAAGCTTTAGGTCATTCAGATTGGGATACAACAATGAATGAAGAGTATCGTTCTTTAATGGAAAACAATACTTGGGATATTTTACCTCTTCCAAAAGAAATAAAACTTGTCATATGTAAATGGGTCTATAGAACTAAGTATGCATCAGATGGAAGTGTTGAAAGACACAAGGTTCATTTAGTTTCCAAAGGATTTTCCCAAGTTGAAGGAATTGACTATCATGAAACCTTTTCCCCTGTAGCCAAAATGAATTCCATCTGCCTTGTTCTTTCCCTTACTACCTCACATAAATGGGAGGTCCATCAAATGGATGTTAAATCTACCTTCTTGCATGGAGATTTGCAAGAAGAAATATACATGGAACAACCTCCTGGCTATGTACATAATGACTCTATCCTTGTTTGTCACCTTAAGAAATCTCTTTATAGTCTCAAGCAAGCTCCACGAGTTTGGTATGCCAAAATGGGAACCTTTCTTATTGCCATTGGATTCTCTAGATTCCATTCTGATCCTAATGTCTATACCAAGAAAGTAGGAATTCATCTCATAATACTTTTCCTTTATGTTGATGACCTTATCCTTACTGGTAGTGACTCAAAACTTTTAAACCATGTAAAAACCAGCCTTAAGAAGAAATTTGAAATGACAGACTTAGGCTTTTTTCACTATTTCCCTGGCCTCCAAGTTTTGCAAACCAATGAAGGAATTTTTCTTTCCCTGTCTAAGTATTCTTGTGACCTTCTTCGTTGCTTTCACATGGATGATTGTAATCCAACCCCTTCTCCCTTCCAGTCTGGAGTCAAGCTTACTGCCACTTATACTACTTCTGAATTTGATGCCACCCTGTATCGTCAGTTAGTTGGTAGCCTCTTATACTTGACTCATACCCATCTTGATATTTCCTTTTATGTTGGTCTTCTTTCCCAGTATATGCAAATGACCCATGAAATCCATTGGAAAGAAGCTAAAAGGATACTTTGCTATGTTTGTGGTACAGTTCAGTTCAAGATAAATTACAGTTCAAGGGGGACTCCATTATTGGTTGGTTTCACTGATTCAGATTATGCTGATGACCCTAATGATCGTAAGTCTACAGTAGGTTATGTTTTCAGCCTTGGTTTAGGACCTGTCAATTGGGTCTGTAAGAAACAACAAGCTATTGCACTTTCTTCAACAGAAGCAGAGTACCAAGCAATGGTAAATTCTAGTCGGGAAGCCCTGTGACTTCGACAGATCCTTTCAGAGTTTGGATTCCAGCACCAACATCCAACCAGCCTTTGGTGTGACAATCAGAGTTCCATCAAGCTCACCAAAGACCCAGTTCGACATTAGTGTAGAAAACACATCGATATACACACACACTTCATCAGAAAGCTCATTCATGATCAAGTTATTGAAGTGCTCTTTTTCCCTACAGAAGATCAAGTTGTAGAAATTTTCACCAAGTCTCTTACAGAAGCAAATTTTTCCAAACTTCGATCTATGTTAGGAGTTTAGGAAGTTGTCATTAAGGGGGGATAGGCTCTAATTCCTCCTTCTTTCTCCTATTGTGTCACTATTGTAAATCCTTCAATCCTATCCCAAGTTGTTCTTAAGGGAGGATGTTAGGATATTTAGACACTTAGGAGTTAGTTAATATCTACTTGGTCTATTGTGTCGTTAGGTAAAAGTGTGTTTTCTAGTGTGTTTCTTTAGTATGCATTAGTATGAATTTGTAGTTAGGAAATCCGACGGTCACGATATGTTCCCGACATAGAGTGATTATATGGTTCATACTCTCCTCGATATTAATGACCATTGATCTGTGTCTTAACACCTGATTGGTCCATGATCTCTATTTAAAGAGCATGGAGGGTCATTTGTCGATGGTCGATTATGAGAAAATCTCTTGTAAAATCTCTCTGTAATCTTTTTATTTGCATTAATAAACTACTCCATGTGGCCACGTTGGTTGGGGTCATGGATGTTTCCCCGTAGGGGTTTTACCACGTGAAAACATCGATGTGTTGATCTTTGATTTGGTTATGTGAGTGGTTACTGAAGGTGTTCATCCTCTATTGGAATACCTATGTTGTCAAACACTTTAGCCCCCTCTCTCATGGAATAATACCCCCCTATAACTCTATCTTTGTCTATATTACAATCAACAATGTATTTTATTATTTTCAATGTTCAAAGTATTACATTTCCTAGGAACTCTAGCCTCTTTTAATTGTTTAGGAGATCATGCCTTTCATCAAATAAAAAAAATACATTATTAATATACGGAATCAAAACTGGGGTATTACACTTTTATAACAAGGATTACAAGGTTTATTATTCTTCTCAAAAGTTGAAGAAACAACCAAACATGGTTCATGGTGGAGAACTTCTTGTATCAAATAGTTTAATAAAAATATCATTTTTTGTAGTGATTGTATCCTAAATCTTCTTGAAATTGAAGAAGGGGATCATAGGTACACCCTATGTTCTTGTGTTCTATTTTATATTTCCGTATGATTGATGGTATATATTCTATGACTGGTGTTTGACACATGGTTATGTTGGTAAATAAATACAACTACACACATTCAAATGCTTATGTGCTCATAATGGGTAATGGTGCAATTCAGAATCAAAATCATGTAATGGGAGAGAAAATTGTTGTTTGTTCCTCTAGTATTTTGAAGAATTAAATTGATCATTGCATTGAATTGTACAAAGGGTAAAGTTCCAAACACATTTCAAGTTAATAAAGTGTTAATTTTTAATGTTATAATCAAGACCTACCTAGAATTTGAAAAAGGATCTCAAGTGAGTCAATGAAAGTCAAGTCATTATAATAACACTTTAGAGGGTATGATTAGTAGTACCCAACACCCTAAGTGAAACGTAAAATCAAGCAAGGGTGATATATAATAAACAAGTGCAATCAAGCGAGTGTGCAAACAAATTGAAATGAACAAGTACACATGAACATGATAAGTGTGCATGAGAATAATAAAAAATGGGTAAAGAAGGAAAGAATTTACAAAGTGCCTCTCAAGAAATGAAAGATTTACAAGAATATAAACACGAATTGCATAATTGGTTTACTTATCTTCAAAATCAAATAGATATGAAGGAACAATTAATTGTTGCCCTTCAGATAAAACTATGATAAAGGAAAAATCAAATTGATGACATGATTGATGCAACATATACAACAAATAAACTCATACAAAAAGTTTATACAAGTTGTGATATAGAGAAAATAATAGAGAATATTTATTCAACATGTGATACATAGGATCTTATCCAAAATATTGATGCAACATGTGATACATACGAGCTTATCCAAAAGTATGATGCAAGATGTGATAAAAATGACATCATGCAAAAGGTTGATGTGACTTGTGACACACAATGCATGATACAGATGGTTGATTCTAGTTGTGATACAAAAGACTTGATGGTTGATAAAAAATAAATAGAATATATTGAATCTTCCATTCAATTTATAAAGGAAATATTTATCAAAGATGAGTCCCAAGAAGAAGAACAAAATGACAACAATAGTAGTAGAAAAGGTAAATTCCAAGATACAAAAGAACAAAGTTAATATTAACAAAATGATATTTCCAAGATGGTTGTCAGACCTTGGGAAGAATTGTTGTTTAAAAAATATGGACATGTATTAGGATATGAAAAATGAAATATATTTCATATCCCATATTACTCAAAACCAGTTCAATTTGTGAGTTCAAGATTTCTTGAAAAGTTAATAATATTGGTAATAAATGCCAACATTGTCATAGATTTGGCCACCTATATACATGGTGTTTTGATATCCATCCTTGTATTCATTGTGTGAATACAAATTGTCTCTCATAAAATTGTCTAAAGAAGAAGAAAATTAATAAATAATTCATTATTGTAATACCCCCAAGCTTAACCCCAATTGTAAATGTACATATGTTATACATTGGTGAGCCATGATATTATAGTCCAAAGTGCCTATGTGATTATTAGGATGGAGAGACTATATGATAAAAGAATAGTGAGCCTCTTGTTTTAATATATATTGATTCATATTATTGATAAACTCCATCACTATTGCATACCAACCAGACAAAAGAGTATGGGGGGATAAACTCCACTAGAAAGGGAAAGGGGAGCTAAGAGTCTAAGGTTAAGGATATAAGTCAAGGGACTTAGGCCTAGGAATAAAATAGTATTATTCCTAAGTCCTAAATTCATATAACATTATGTTAACCTAAGTTCCCAAATAAAAGGGAATGAATTACATGTAGGGAAAAAACTTAGTCCCTTATATGCCATGTGTCACATAGGGCACATGCATATATAATTTTGGGATTTAGAGTAATTCCAGGATATTATTCTTCATAATTATGACATCATCCTATCCTATCATCCATACACTAATGTTTTCTTCTCCATACCCATACATGGGAGTTGTTTCTAGCCAGTGACATGGTATTTTGAGTTGAAGAGGCAGGTTTTCAGGCCTGTGTGTTATTGAAGAAGAGCATTGTCAAGACTATGTGAATTTATCTCCAAGTGAGAGAACCACTAGGAATTGTATTCCCAAGGTGCCAAACTAAAACTATAGGTCTCTGAGACTTCCTATCCATCCTATTGTTGAATCCCTAGAAGGGAAGTGGGGAAACCGAAGGACTGTTGAGCAGAGAAGGGGTACACTTCCTAGTGTGGGACAAGCATGCAAGGAATGAGAGATTGTAGGATGTCTCCCATAGTTGGCACTTTAGTCTTCATATTTTTTCTATTGACCAACCTTATCCTAGTATAAGATTCATTTTCCCTAGTGTATTTTTAGCTACAGCTTATGGGTGACCCACAATTGAGAGTTATGAGTAGTGTTTGCGTAGGCCATTTTGGGGAACAACACACAAATCAAGGAAGCAGTTGAGAAAGGGACCAGAAAAGGAGTGTGCACCAAAGAATAAGTAAAAGTAGTGTGAGGAATAAACAATTCTAAGAAAAGGATGAAGGACATGGATCAACTGCACACAAGAAGTTGGAATGTGGAAAAACCTACTTCACTTAGGATTAGGGTTTTGGTCATTGATGTAATGGGTTTTAACCCTCTTTTGTAGTATAAATATGTATTGTAATATTTGAGGAGATAATAAAATTAGAGAGAGATTTTGGGTATCAATTCTTGGATGAGTTTTGAGTCTTTAGTTTTTGGCTTAGAGATGTGGAGCTATTAATGAGTCAGTTTTGAAGATAGAGTCATGGATTGTAACTTAGGGTCAGGTCACAAGTTGTGCAGATTAGTGTGACACTAGTTAGCCTCACCTATACTTGTGCATTTCAGATGCACCTCTTATGTAATGCACACAACGTAATGAATTGATGAAGATGAATAAAGAATGAAATAATTCTAGATCTTTGTGGATGTAGCATAGGGGGGTGAACCATGGTAAAATTTGTGTCTTTGTGTGCAATGTCTCTTTTATGTGTTGAAATAGTTTATGATGAATGAATGAATGAATCTAGTAGTAGAAAAATGTAGCACACACTAGATTAGTTTAATAGTTTTTGCAGAATGTATGTTAATGAATGAATATGGTTATAGAATGGTAGATCTGATGAATGTTTAAGTAGAGAAACTATGTCTGACATCCCCATGAGAAACATCCCTTCCATGATTGTAGACACATGGGTCATGAAATCACCCATAAGCCATCTCGGGTGAGACTGCATTCTGCACTTTGTGTGTAGTGTTTCCTTTTGGTCTCCAGAAGGACCGATGGTTTGCAAGGTTTTTTTGGAAGCCTAAAGGTAGAACCCAGGTCAGCCCATACATCCAACAAATGGTTTCGTTGCTTGTTGGAACTCAGAAGATCGGATTGGAGGGGATTTGATGAGAAGGATATTGAAGAGAATGCAATGGTAGAAGGGGATGTTCAGGTCATGGAATCCAACTAAGAAGGAGATTGAAATATGGTTGGAAACAAAAGAGATCGAGTTTGTGTAGAAAGACAATAGAAGATGCAAGTATACCCTGCTCCAATATTTGTAGAGGTATGTGTTTACTGATCTCCATGAGGCATTTTTTTGTTATTTACCAGAGTTTCTACAGGAGACTAGTAGAGTGGACTACTGAGAATATTGCGTGGATATAGAGAGTCAATAATAAATTCACAGGTGTAGTGGATTTATGGTTAGACAATATCATTTTAGGATTTATTACTAAGTTTGCAGTCGATACTATGAATTATTACACTACAATAGATCGGAATGTTTTGAAGGGACCAAGGGGAAGGTACATTACATCACTTTACAAATCGATCAATATTTTATTACATGATAAAGGAGTGATGAAAATGGATTCAGAAAACAAAATCACTCTACACGCATGGGGGAACTAGGGGAAGAACTAAGGAATATCTGAGATATGGAGAGGGCTCTGGAGAAAGGCCAGAAGAAGGAATAAATGGACTCCATTATGATGGATGAGGAATAAACCAAGGAGTTAATGGACAGAGTGGGAGTGATGCGTAGTGAAATACCCTACTAGTATAATATCAATAGTAATAAGAGGGAAGTAGTCGAGCAAGAGGGATTGGATAGTGATGAGGAAGAGGTAGAGGATATCCATGCGAAGGGGGAGATTGAAGAAATATTGCATGCCACATATGAGAGGAAAACCATAGGTAAAGGGTTTGGCACAGAAAAATTAGTGTGGAACCCATAAACCCATGTGTGACTAATACATATGAAGAATAATAGCGATTTAGAAAACCAACAATTAGCGGTAGAAGGATTTTAGTAGGATGAGGATCTAGTGGAAGTTCAAGTGGAGGTACAAATTCAACTAGCAAAAGTTAGTTATCTACACCGCGCGAAGGTCCTAGTACAACAAACTTCACAATGGAAGGAGCAGATCAAACTATTTGGTTACCATATTTTAATGGAGAAGGGTCAAGGGACCCAGAGAAGCATTTTTTTATTTATGAGAATATTTGGTAAACTAAGTAGATCATAGATGAGGATACAAAAGTAGCGCAACTTACAATCACATTTAGAGACCACACACAGGACTGGTGTTGGGTGCAGGCCTATTTTGATAAGGAATTCTATTTTGGGCGCAGGCCTATTTTGGAGAAAGATATATTTTGGTAAAGACCTATTTTTGGAAAGGAAGACCTAATTTTGGAGTGCGTACAATAGGTGGAAAGAAAGCAACATGAAAAAAAAGAAGGAAAAGCAACATGTAGGAGGAAAATCAACGTGGTGCGCAGGTAGAAAATCCTAAGCGTGATAGGGTTAGGTTTCTTGAAAATATTGTAATGACTATAAGCCTTAAAGTAGTATAAATAAGGACCTAGGAGGTATAAGGGAGGATATACATATAAGTCAATGGAGATATATAAAGATATCAGTTGAGGATATGTCAGGTGAGGATAGAGAAAGTTGATTATTATGAGTATGTGGGTTGTTGATGATTGTAATAAGTCTTGTAGAAGAGTCGCGTAAGGTAGTATTTGAGGGTTAGGTCACAGGATGAGGAGCCTAGTGTGATCTAGTCAGCCTCATAAAGGTTTATTTCTATCAATATTGATTGTATTACTGAAGATGTAATGCGCGCAGTACAAGATTTTGCAGCAAAAGAAATAAAAGAGTAGAGAAGCCATATCTTTGTGGACGTATCACCAGGAGGGGGTGAACCATGGTAAACCTTGTGTGTTGTTTGATTGTTAATGAATTCTTTACTGTCTATTGATCATTATATTAAGAATGAATGGTTAAAGTAGTTTTATCAACATCCATGCATAGGTTTAAAGATAAATCAATCATACAAGTACTTGGATAATTAACAAGGATAATGAATAAGGAATAGGATTGAGTGGAAGGGATCCATAGAATAAACGAATGGAGGATGAAAGTATAGAAGGGAATTTTTAGGCCATGGAATCCAATGAAGGAGGAGATTGAAAGATGGTTGAAAACAAAGGAACTTGAGTTTGCGCAGAAGGACAACAAAAACCCTAAGTTAACACCACACAAATATCTCGACAAATACGTATTTAGCGACTTGGATGAGGTATTTTTCTGTGCTTTCCCCCATTTGTTGCAAGAGTGGTTACTGGGGATAAAGGAAAAACACCCTACAAATTGAATCAGACAACTGGAGTGGAATCTTGTGGAGATCACGTAGTTACAACAAGTTAATAACAAATTTACGTGTGCAGTGTATTTTTGGCTAGAAAGTATTGTTGCAGGTTTTATCACCGAATTTGAAGTAGATACCGCAAACCCATACACTGCAACAGAGCATGATTTTCTAAAAGGACCCAGATGTAGGTACATCAGATCGTTGTACACTTCAATCAAGATTTTATTGTATGACAATGGTGTGATCACCATGGAATCAAACAACTAAAATTCCCTGTGTGCATGGGGGAAGGGGGGAAGCACTGATAGGAGGTTGAGATGTGGACAAGGAGACAAATAAGGGGAATAATAAGGAGGCCATGGAACCAATCATGATGGAGGAGGACTAGATAAATAAGATAATGAATAAATATGGAAAGATGCACAGCGGAATACCCTACCAATATAAAATGAATAACAAGAAGAGAGCCACAACTGATAGAGAAGGCTTGGAGAGAGATGAAGAAGAGGTAGAGGATCTCTGGGTTGTGGAGAAGATTGAGGAAATCCTGCGTGTAACATATGAAAGGAAAATAGGAGGTCCAGGGTTAGAAATAGAAGGTAGAGCTCCAATCTAGATTACTATCAATGTGGAACCTACAACCCCATGTGCGACTATTACACCAGAAAGAACACCAGCGTTTGGAAAATTGAATGTTAGTGGAAGAAAAGCAACAGGACAGGGATCCAATCAAGGAAAATCAACTAGGGGAGAAAGTTCAGGAAGTAATAGTCAATTGTGTACACCGTGTAGAGGAAGTAGTTCAACACATTTCAAAATGGTAGGACATGATACCAGGATCAGATTACCATAATTTTGAGGAGAGGCATCAGAGGACCTTGAAAAGAACTTATTCATCTGTAAAAAGATCTGGGAAGAAAAAAAAATCATAGGTGAGGATACAAAGCTCACGTAGTTATCTATCACACTAAGAGACCACGCATTGGACTGGTACATGAGCCTAGATATAAACAATCCATAGGGAGTACCAAAGACTATTGCAGACGTGAAAAAACTATTGGTAAAGGAATTTTAGAAGCCCAACTCAGAAGACCAACACATGAAGGAAATGATTTAAATTAGGAAAACATATGGTGATTCTATTTGGGAGATTAATCAGAGGTTCAAACATCTAAAAGGTAAGTTGAAATATGAAATTATTATCATGCAACATAGGAAATTATTTGTGAACTCACTGTTACCACACTTGAAATACTAGTTAAGACAACAAAAGTTCCAAACTCGGGCAGAGGCTCTACAGTCATCCTAACAATTGGAAGAGAACCAATGTCACAAGAAAGATCCAGTAATAGAGGAGATGAAGGAGGATTTTAATAATATCACATTCCAACTTAACTAGAATAGGGGGAAAGAGAAAAGAGAAGTTATTTGGTGTATGTTATGCAAGACATAAGGACACCATAAAAACAAATGTCCAACTTTTGTGCAGTATATGGAGAAAGGAGTACCGAACCCCTTGCCAATAGGAGGAACATGGTGCAAGATTTTTAAAATGCATGGGCATGATCCATATCATTGTCCATTGATGTAGAAATATAATACAGTACCAAAAATTTCATATTGCATTTTTTTCAAATCAGTGGGTCATGACGATAAGGATTGTAGAACAATGGAGATGATGGGAGAAATAACTTCAGATACTTATAGGGTGCAAGAATAAATGATGATAGGACAATTTGAACCTTGGTTAAACCAGGTACCACCACTATAAAACAATGCAGAACAACAATATAATAATGCACAACCACAGTGTAACCCCACGCAACATAGCCAGGTACCCCAGTACAATGCACCGTGAGGAGATAGAGGTGGAGGACAAGGCAGAGGAGGGTTTGGATGAGTTAAAGGACCAGTAATGTGCCGCAAATACCAAAAACTAGTACATTATACAAGGGACTATCCACTTCCACCAACAACATGTATGTACTATCATGCAACAGATCATGACATAGAATATTTCCCAACACTCTTGAGAAATATCCAAGAAAAAAGGAACTAAAAAAACTAGAATGTCCAATGGATTTCTTTAGAAGCCAGGGATGATGCGAAAACATAAATATAGTCACTCGAGGAAGATCCAAGATAGGAGTTGATGCATAAAAATAGGGTCCATCTCAACACCAATGGGTTATGAAGAATACTTAGCCACAGAAGAAGTTACGTGCAGAAAGAAAATGAAATATTTGAGGTAAGACAGGAGTTTCTCAAGAAAAATGTTTTATCTACATCAGTCGTGCAACAAACTCAAAACCCACCATTATACAGGATGTCATTTTCAATGGACCATACCAATAAAGGACAACCTTTAGAGAAACTAAGTACCATAAAGAATTTTTTGCAATCCTGTGTTAAGTTATTGAATGATCCATCATATGTTAAGGTCTTACAAAATCTTCTATAAAGATGCAACATAGATGTAGAAGGGAAGTTAGAGAAGAAAACAGTCAATCATCTACATACAAGAAGAAGGACAAGCAGAGAATTTAGACTGAATGCCAACATTGGAAATTTCAACATGGGAGATGTTATACTACATTTGGGCCATAAAGTAAATGTCTTACATAAGAATACGTGGCAGTGTATGGGGGAACCCACTCTAGGTTATCCACGTATCCAATGGAAACTATCAAATAAACATAGAGTGTTACCAATTGGAAGGATTAAAGGTGTGACAATAAATTTGGATGGAGTGCGCACTATGGCATATTTTGAAGTAATAGAGAGAGTAGATGGAACAAAACCTTACCCAACATTGTTGGGATTGGATTGGGCATTTTATAACCAAGATATAATAAACCTGAAGAAAATAAAAATGACTTTTGAATCATGCAAATATAGAGTCATTGCACCATTGGATCCTTCAGAAGGAGAAAGGTTTGTAGAGGCCACTTAATTGGATCTAGAAGAAATAAACTAGTTGTACATAACCATCGCATGAGAAGAGGATTATGTCAACCCAATTGTAAATGGGGTACTCATCTGGATAAGCATTACATCTTGTGCTTCTGACTCAGACACAATTTTGGAGAATTGGAAACAATGATTGCATGAAATTTCCACAAGGATGTGCACAAGAATCGACTACACAATAAGATGGGTTGGTACATAGATAAGAGAACCTCCCATTTTTCATGGGATAAATGACTTAGAGGAATTCTTGACAAAATATGAAGAGGAAGTGTTCGAAAATCATATGCTCTTAGCCCTAGATATTTCACTCAAGGACACACCTGCAAGATGGTGAGGTGTGCACAAAAAAAAAAAATCAGGACTGGTATTAGTGTAAACAACTACTGCACATTAGATTTGGTGTAGAAATGGGGACCGATAGAGTCCAAAAGTATGATGGGAAAGGAATACTAGTTGAAAACTTGGAGAAGTGCATAACACAATGGAGGATGACACCACTAGAGGAATGGCCTCATCACTTTATCCTTGCATTGGAAGGAATCCCAGGGAAATGGTACATAGAACAAGAGATGTGCAGAGGCACTACAAAATGGATAGGATTATAGCATAATTTTTTAGTAACCTTCTCATTCGAACATGATAACCCCAACATTGATTCAATGTTGAAGATGATATGAGGAGTGATATTTTTTGATGAACCAGAGATTGAATTAGTGATAGAATATCAACAACAGAACAAGCAAATAATTAAATACTTACTCTCATGCTATCATGTCGAAGAGGAAGCACCAGATGAAGATGACCCACACAATATTATGATTACAAAGATTGAAGGAGAGAGAGAGGTGGAAGGTCCATGTATGGAGTTATAAGTATTTGTTGCACCAAACAAAGTTAAGAAAGTCAACATTGGGACAAATGGTAAACCAAAAATGGCGAGTATTGGAGACTATTGGAATGAGCAAACACTAGAAATAATAACACAGTTATTACATGAATACAATGACCTATTTACAACTACCTTTACATAGATGAAAGGAATAGCAGGAGAGCTATGTGAGATGAATATACCTCTCAAAACTAAGGCTATACCTATCAGACAGAGACCTTACAGACTGAATCCAATGTATAGGAAGAAAGTAAAAGCATAAATTGACCGAATGTTGGAAGCTAGAATTAGAGAACCAGTAGAGGATTATGAATGGATCAGTACCATGTTATTCTAAGAAAAGAAGAAAGGGGATATAAGGATTTGTGTATATCTGAGGAAACTCAATGATTCTTTCTTACATGACCCTTTCCCTACCCCTTTTACAGGTGAAGTCTTAGAGAATGTGGGAGGTCAGGAAGCATATTCCTTCACAGATGGATTTTGAGGATACCATCAAATCAAAATATCTCTAGAGGATAGGTATAATACTACTTTTGCTACATAATGGGGATCCTACCAATATACAGTCATGCCCTTTGGACTCAAGAATGCACTATCCATTTTTTCAAGAGTAGTCATAGTTGATTTTAAGGAATTCATACATCAATTTCTAGAAGTATATCTGGATGACTGGACTGTATATATTATTTTAAAGGACCATGTAGAAGTGTTAATACTAATGTTGGAAAGATGCAGGCAATGTTAGATATCATTAAATATCAAGAAATGAATTTTTGGTACACCATTTGAGATATTGTTGGGACATATAGTGTGTAAACCAAGTTTACTAGTTGACTATGCTAATATTGCGGTGATTGTAAATTTACCACCACCAAAGTCAGTGTGCCAGTTAAGAGAAACATTGGGACATACATGCTATTACAAGAAATTTATAAAGGGGTATGCGTATATTACTGCACCAAGGGAAAACATGTTAAAGAAGGAAACCAGATTTGAGTTGAATGAGGATTGTCAACAAGGATTGGACACTCTAAAGGAAATGATGGTGACAACACCTATATTAGTGTTTCCATATTGGGAAAAGACATTTCATGTGCACATAGATGCATCAAATATATCACTTGGAGAAATTCTGGAACATCTAGGAATAGGGGACTTAGACCATCCTATAAACTTTGCAAGCAGAAAGTTGTCAAAATATGAGTAGAATTACAACGCCACGAAAAGTGAAGGCCTAGCCATGGTATATGCACTTCAGAAATTCAGGTACTATTTATTGGGTAAACAATTTAAAATGTTCACAGACCATTATTCCCTCAAATTTTTGGTGTTATGGTAGATGTGGTAGGTATTAACCTCCACGTGTAACCTTTGACCAGACTACAATATTCTAGGAACCAAGAGAAACCCTAAAACGTTGGATAATAACCCCAGGAGACAAGTCAGCTCAAGAGAATATTTAATATTGAGTTATTAGCCTCCAGAAAGATTAGTTGGCCCAGTAAAGTAAGATAGGGTAGTATGAATAGAGGGAACTAGAGGTCATTTGTCATTCTAACTCTCACAACTGCATAAGACCAATGGTGCACAAGTTTGGAGAGGAACTACAGTTGCAGCTGTTGGAACTTGCATTTTGGTTTTGGCTTGGAATTTATCTTGGCTATTGTTTGGACTTTCTAATTAGTATTTAGTTATTCTTGCTTAGTGCACTAGCCTTGGATAAAGGTGTGCTACCTTGGTTGGCTATTGGATTGCTTCCAGAATTATTTTGTCTGTCAAGGTTAAGGTGCTTGGGGTGGACTTTGTGCCTATGGTTTGGTGAAAATATTGCTATATATTGTCTACGGTGAAATGAGGACACCTATTTTTCTAACAGGTTATGGGCCCACACTATCTTCGGACAGTCTAACCACTGGGATATAGATTGGGAGGATTTTCTCAGTTACATTTGCAGTTGCAGTCAAAGTTTTGCTACAACAACGAAACCCTAAACCTCTTGTTAAGGCACCTTAAGTGAAGATCTTTACCTAATTCCTGGATAGCCTAGTGTTCCATATCCTAGCGCAGCTCCTCATACTCTCAGCAAGACAAGGCGTCAAGTTTAAATTTTTGGTCAAATTCAAAGGTTGACCAAGTCAAAGTCAATGTTTGACCAAGTCAAAGAAGTCCTGAATTACTCTATGAAGTCAGAAAATAGGTTAGAAGGGGCTTCTAACTCCATAGCATGGAAAACATGGATTGACCTCATCCTTGCCAAGAATAAAGTGTTGGATATCGTGAAAGGAAAGATCATGGAACCATAGTTTGATGTAGGAAAAGAGAAGGAACCTAAGAACGTTGTAGTTATGGAGAAGTTCAAGTACAATGACATCAACATTATGAGCATCATAGTGGACTCTATAAAAGACCACTCGGTACCCTATATCTATCATCTTGACTCATCTAAGAAGATGTATGATGCCCTAACTAACCTATTCTCAGTCAGAAACATTGGAAAAGTGATGAGTCTGAAGAATGAGCTCCTTGACATGAAAATGAATGATGATGACAACATAGCATCATACTTTGTAAGAATATCTCAGTTAAGAGATAAACTACAAGATATTGAAGAAATCATTTCAGAAAAGGAACTAGTAAATATAGTTCTCAATGGCCTTCCCAAGACATGGAATGCATTTTCCGCAAGCATGAACATAAGAAAGAAGTATCCCACATTTGAAGATATTTGGACTTGTTGTGCACAAGAAGAATCAAGGATTATAAAAAAAGAGAAATCCCAAAAGAAATATGATGATCAAGCCTTCATAGCAAAGTTCAAGAATTTCAGGAATAAAAGGAAGTTTGGATTAAGGAAGAAACCAAATCAAGAAAAGGCTATGTCAAAAATACAATGCTTCAACTGTCAAAAATATGGTCACTATAGGAACCACTATCCTGAGTTAAAGAAATGGAAGGAAACACACAAAGAAACAATTGTCGAAGAAAGGGAACCCTCAAAGAAAGCCAAGCAGGATAAAACAAACTTCTTCTTATAGTTAATATATTATATAAGAAACAACTACCATATGGGACACAATCATAATCAAACCTGAAGAGACTAGAAATAAGTCAGTAATCAAGAGGAAACTAGAGTAAAACTTGTGGCACTTTGCAGAAAGAAATAAGGATGCAAACAAAATCATGTACTCTCTTAGATGGAGGGAGTTGATTGCAAAATTCCAAAAGAAGATAATGCATTCAGACATGAAGTTGGGATTAGGAGGGAGATAATCTTAAATGATATGATCCCTTTAAGAATCCATGAAGATTATAAATTATTTGTCCATGTTCCCCATTAAAAGTAGCATCCATGATAAGCAACACATGTTCAAGAAGTCTTCTTTGCAAACAAGCCTTAAGTATCCTTGGTTGTCCATCCACATATATGTTCCTATGATGAAAGGAAGAAGTTGGAATCTTCAA
>ML808663.1:162163-194034 GCA_009831015.1 Picea engelmannii | reverse complement strand
GATGAAACACTCTCTCAATTTTTCCAACCCAACCATTGGTCATTCTTGTTGACTGATGAAAAAATATTCTCCAATTAGGTCAACCTAACCATCGATCATTGTCCATTTCATTACTAATGCGACAGGATACGTGGATGATGACATGACATGACACATAGAATCTTACATGGAATTATAGATGATGTGGGATGACACATGGATGTTATTGTGGCATGACATGTGGATGATTACATGGCATGACACGCCATCACCCTATTTCCTTTATCTTCCATCGATCATTTGTCTTGACCCGTCACTTAGCCAATTTGGTTTACCCCCAAAAATTGATCCATCAATCATCAATGCTTTCTCTTGCACGATTGAAACACTTCGCTGAATCGGTCGACACTCGACCATCATACCATTGGCCCGTCGACCATTGTTTGTGTACGACTAGAAATGATTCACCAATCCAACCAACCTGAACATCAACTCATTGACCATTTCCCTTAGACGAATGAAAATACTTCATCGATCCGACCAACCTAACCATCATACCATTGGCCATTTCCTTTGGAAAACTAAAAATATTTTGCCCAAATATAGTTGACCCGACCATCGGTCTTCAATGATATCCTTTGGACAACTCTAACACTTCGAACATTTTCAACCAATTCCTAAAAAATGGACCATTGATCTCCAAGTCAAGATGATATTGTTCATTAATCAACTCCAACCTCCTAAAAGCATAAATGAATCCATATCGTTGATTTGTCTCCTTTTCCCAATCGTCAAAAATGAATCTCGATCGTCGATATGGTAAATTTTTAAACTTTGAAAACATTAGAATTTTTTAAAATTTATGAAGGATGAATATGGGTCATTGATCCTAAGATCGAACACAATCTAGGCCATCGATTCACCAAACTTTTTCCTAGGACAAAATGACCATTAAAAATCAATTTTTCGATCTAGCAAGTTGAATCTAACTTTGCAAATCTGCATATCGACTCCATTAAAATTATTAGGAAGTCTTGAATCATTTAACTTGGATCTACTCATGAATTTGGGGAGTTTCTCTCTAATTTCTTTGTTTTTCCCAAATTCGTACAAACCAAATCTATGACCTCGAATCTTCCCAATTAGAAACTGTGAACACGTTTAGAACTTTCCAATGCATCTCATGAATACAGTCACTAATTGATGGCTTTCGTACACCGATAATTACTACAACCAACAAAAAAATGGATTATTTCCTTAGAAATTCATCCTCATGTCCCAACCAAGAACAACAATGAAATGAGGAATGATGAATGAGAAACAAGGAATGAAGAAGAACCCACAAGAGGTGTTTATATAATTAACTCAAGAACCACATGGCCTTCCCCTCAAAAACCTCATTTAAGAAATTTTCTCAATTAAAACCAATATGGGTTAATAAAATGTAATAAAAATACTTATCCCCTTTACGTTAGGATATTTAGAGACTTAGGAGTTAGTTAAGATCTACTTGGTCTATTGGCTCTACAACTAGGGTGTTTACCCTTCCCCGCAAACACGACCTGGAAAACCGCGACTCTCGGCCTCTGAGGCCATGGATCACCAAGAGGGGGCGCCGCAGGGTGCCTCCTATAGCCGAGTTACAGCAAACAACACACTCTCTGAAGGGCCGAAGCGGCCAACTTTTGAGACGCCGCCGGACCTGCGTGAGAAGCTTCTGGTGGAGGGTTCCTTCAAAGACCATGAAATGGAAATAGATCCGGCGAAAGAGAAAGCCCCGGCGTCAACTCCCTAGCTTCCCGGAAAGTGCATTCCTCAAGCTCCCCAGGCCTTGAAATATCTCATCAGCACACCGCGTATTGAAGAATAGAAGCAGTACATGAGGGATTATGCCCTGGTAGGCAAATTCCTAGGGCTTTGGCCCTCTGAGCGAGACTTGATCAAATGGATACAACATTGGTGGAAACCGAGAGGACATTATGAGTTGCAGCTGGGCTCCAAAGGGTTCTTCACTATCATCTTTCATAACCTGGAGGATTGGAATCGTGTCTTCGAGGGAGGGCCGTATTTCTACAATTCGGCGGGGCTTTTCCTAAGATTCTGGACTGAGAAGTTCATCCCTGAGAAGGAGGACTTCGCCCATGCACCGGTTTGGATCAGACTATACTCTTTTCCCCAGGAGTTCTGGCTTGAAGAGGTCCTGGCTGGCATTGGCAATACCATAGGCATTTACGTCAAGTCCTCAGAGGCCACTAAGAAGGGACGCTATACCTCTTACGCACGCATTTGTGTGTACTTGAACATTTCCAAACCACTTCCAGGATCCATCACATTGGAGTACCATGATGAAGACTGGTCTCAGACCATCAACTATGAGCACATCCCATTCCGATGCAGAAAGTGCCATGAGCATGGTCACCTCTTCTGGGAATTCCCACTCAATAATGCACAAAAAGAAGGGAACACAGAAGGCGGCAAGGACAAGGATGACTTTATACAACCAGTGGGGAAAAGGTGTCAAGGAGAAAAGAGGCAACCAGCTCAGGTAAGTAAAGACCCCTCAACTAGTAACAAGTTTTCACTTCTGCAAGATCAAACAGAAGAGGCCGTCACCCATGCCCAAACGGAGGGCATCCCTCCGGGCACTGAACCCCCACCCACTGGCCAAGGCAAGGAACGACCCTCTCTGATCAAGGCACCTAATCTCACTCCACCCGACACAGCCAAAGACCAACAAGACCTATAGGAGATAGAGGATGGGGAGGCGGATATGGAACTAGAAGAACAGGACCTAGCAGGGGTAGATCTGGAGCACCTGGAGCACGCCTACAGGCAGCAAAAATTCTACACCATTCCCATAGATTAGCTACGGAAGGTTCACAAGGTATTTCTCAACTCCTCTGCGGGATCCTTAGCGCGATATAGCAAAGGCCTAGGAATCCAGAGGGGTCAATCAAAAAACCCAAACAAAATCCAGAAAGATGAGAAAAAGCGAGGCAGAAAATCCACCAACAAACTCATACAAGAAATAAGAAACTATATGGTGAATTCTGGACAAATCAACCTAATTTCAAATAGCTTCCCTCCCCTTCCCACCCCCCCGTCATCATGAAGGTCATCACCTGGAACATTAGAGGTCTCAACAGACGTAGCAAGCAAAAACGGCTACGGGAGTTGATCATAGCAGAACAACCAGAGGTCTTATTCCTACAGGAAACAAAGTGCAGCTCAGAAGACATTGACAAACTACTTCCCAAGTGTTGGAAGTAGGGGGAAACAATGTCTATAGATGCCACAGGCACAGCTGGTGGGTTGACCGTTTTGTGGAACACCAATGCAATAATCCTGGAGAACTTCTCGGCTACTAGATGGGCCATCCAAGCTGATTACAGGCTCATAGGTTCAAATAAGCCCAGACATCTGATCAATGTCTATGGCCCAGCCAGCCCAAGGGATAAGCAATATTTTCTTAGAATCCCGAGCCATGCCTCGAGCCACACCCATTATAAGGATTGGATCGTTGGAGGTGACTTCAATATCATCCACAGCTTGGAAGAGAAAAGAGGAGGTTCGCGACGGTTGGATAGGGATTCCGACGATTTCAACAGTCTCATAGACAATATTCACTTAATAGATTTGGACACCAGTAATGGCCTCCACACCTGGACAAATAGAAGAACTGGAAGTCACCAAATAGATTGCAGACTAGATAGATTCCTTGTCTCTTAAGTGCTCATGCTGGAAGGCACTTCTATGGAATCCACTATACTCAATTTCCCAGGGTCCGACCACTGCCCGCTACAACTATGGGTGGATATTTCAGCCACTCCTGGTAAGAAACCCTTCAGATTTGAGTCATTTTTGCTAGAACATCCTGATTTCCAAGAAAACATCCAAACCTGGTGGAGGGAAGTAGAGGTCCCTCGAGGTTCCAAAATGTATAAATTTCAGCAGAAGTTGAAGAATCTCAAGCACACTCTCAAACTTTGGAACCAGAACACTTTCGGAAATATCTTTGATGCTAAAAAGCAGCTTACGGCACAAATGGAAGAAATTCAACATCAGATCAGGTTGCAGGGATTAACAAGGGAGCTCAAGGCCCAGGAAATAAGCATAAATCAACAGCTCGAAGACAGGTGGTGACAAGAAGAAATTCTTTGGAGGCAGAAATTGCGAGTGCAATGGATCAAAGAGGGGGAGCGCAACACCAAATTTTTCCATAGAACTGCCATACAAAGGCGTCATACCAACAAGATCACGCATCTCATCTCCGATGAAGGGGACGTCTTACACTCGCATGAAGACATGGAGTCCACCCTGATAAGGAACTTTCAAAACCTCCTTACGGAACCGCAGGTAGATAGATCAGAAGCCATCAACAAGATCACGCAGCATGTTCCTTCCCTTGTCACTCAGGAGCAGAACGTCGACCTTCTCAGACTGATAACTATTGAGTAAGTGGACCAAGCTCTTCAGGAAACTCTGAAATGTAAGGCTCCTGGTCCTGACGGATTCACCAGCGACTTCTTCCATCACTGTTGGGCGATGATTAGAACAGAAGTCTGGGAGATTCTGGAAGACTCCTGAGCATCGGGACAGGTCCTCCAGGCTCTCAATGCTACCTTCATAACCTTAGTCCCCAAAGAGGGGCAAGCTCATCACCCCAAGAAGTTTAGGCCTATAATGCTCTGCAATGTCATCTATAAGCTCCTTACAAAAGTGATAGCCAGGAGACTCAAATCCATCTTACCGACAATCATTTCCCCGGAGCAATCGGGCTACATGGAGGGAAGACAGCTCCTAGACAGTGTCATCCTGGCGCATGAAGTGATCCATTCCTTGCAAAAAACCAAGACCCCAGGTATGCTCCTTAAATTGGACCTATCTAAATCCTTTGACAAGATCAGCTGGGACTATATGCATGCAATGCTGCTGGCTTTTGGCTTTGATTCAAGATGGGTAGCCTGGATACTGAATCTAACCTCCACGACTTTCTTCTCTATCCTTGTCAATGGTGTTCCCTCGCAGCCCTTCTCCCCTTCTAGAGGGATCAGGCAAGGCGATCCCCTCTCCCCCTTCCTTTTCATCATCCTGGTCGAAGGCCTTAGCAGATCTATCCATGCAGCGATTGGATCAAAGCAGTTTTCAGGGTTGCCCCTCCATGGCATCTCCCCGCCTGTTTCGCACAGTCAATTTGTTGATGACACCCTCCTGATGGGTAGCCCAACGGTATGGGAAGCCAACTCTCTCCTGGATATCCTCCAAAACTTCTCTGATGCCTCCGGTCTGGATTGCAACAAGGACAAATCCCAGGTCTTTTTCTTCAATACTCCACCTCCGATACAACGCCACATCTCTGGCATTCTAGGTTTCAACAGAAGCTCCCTTCCGTCCAAATACCTCGGCATCCCACTGATAGATACTACACTCCGGAACTCCTCATGGGAGCACCTCTTTTCTGCCTTGACCAAGCAGCTATCCTCATGGACCTACAAAGCTCTTAACCTTCCTAGCCATCTCATTCTCCTCAAGGCTATCCTCCAAGCCCTCCCGATCTATTCCTTCTCAGCGCTGGCCGCTCCAAAGTTTGTGCTCAATACCATCAAAGGCCTTCAACGGAACTTCATTTGGCAGGGACTCAATACAGGGATGAAAATGGCTTTGGTCAGCTGGGACAAGCTCCATCGACCCAAGGAGCAAGGCGGCCTAGGGCTAAGGGATCCCGCCATCATGAACAAGGTCCTCAGCGCCAAGATTTGGTGGCGTTGGCTAAAAATCCCCAAGGACCTATGGGCCCGACTTTGGAGGAAGAAATATGCTCCAAATGTGGCAGAGAAACACTTAATCTGGTGGGACGAAGACAACCAGGGCTCCCTAATCTGGACTGCAGCCATGCAGAATAGGTGAATGGTGGCTGAACATGCTTTCTGGGAAATCCGGAATGGGAAGATGGCCCTGTTTTGGCAAGACTCTTGGCAACAATGGTCGATCCTGGGTAAGGAGGAATGGGCCTTTAGCATCTGCACTCAGGCCAACTGGACAGGACGGATAAGAGTGGCCGATTATTGGATGGCCGACTCCCAGGAAGATACGTGGCGCCAGTGGAACGTGGATAGGGATCGCCTCAACTTGGAGCCAATCGAGAATCTAGGCCCCTTGCAGGAGGAATTGGAGAAGCGGAGAATTCCCATAATAGAAGGAGAGGACATTCTAAGGTGGGGAAACAAACCACAGGGCACCTTCAACACACGAGAATCTTACCGGCTCAGGGCTCCCTCAGACCCCCTCCCCAACACGCAATTATGGAGCAAGCTTTGCAATCTTAAGCATTGGCCTAAAGTTACCCTCTTCCTCTAGCTAGTCGCACATTCCAGCATTCTCACCTGGGACAACTTATTGAAGAGGGGATTTGTGGAGCCCTCTATGTGCTTACTGTGTGGCAAGGCAGAGGAAACAATGGAACATCTCCTCAACTCCTGCCATTACACTACCCATATCTGGGATCAGATGGCGCTGGTTATGCGTACTTCCGATCGCCGTAGGGACAACATTCTGGAGACCATTGCTAACTGGAGGGACCGGGATTTTTGTTCACCCCTCCTTAATTGTGTCTGGCAGCTTATACCAGGCTTCATTCTTTGGCAAACCTGGAAATAAAGGAACAACAGACTCTTCAAAGGCCTTTCCCTCTCGTGGAAGCACCGATGGAAATTGTGCTACTGTAACATCCTGGAATCCCTCCCCCCCCAGCTCCGAGCCAAAGATTACCTCAACAGGTACCCAGACGAACTCCCTGTCCTCCGGTTCTAGTCTCCACCATCCTCCCTTCAGACTCATGCTCCTTCTACACCACCCCCCCCTCAGGGTAGCCCCACCTCCTGGTCCCCCCCCCCGGAGAACTTCATCAAGCTCAATTTCGACGAGGCCTCCAAGGGCAATCCGGGACCAGCAGGTTATGGAATAGTCTTCCGCAATCACAATGGGAAAATCCTTCTCATCGGCATTGGCTCCATAGGACACTCCACAAACAATGCAACAGAGCTTTGGGGCCTTACTAAGGGACTCCATATGGCCATCAAAAACAACTTTTCCAAACTAGTCGTGGAGGGAGATTCCCAAATCATCATTAGCATGTTACGGAAAATTCTAAATGGAGTCAGCCCAGACAGAATCTTGCCCAGTTGGCGACTCCTGCATGGACTACAGTACATCATTGATTCCCTATGACTAGATCTGGCTATCATCCCTACCCACGTCAGAAGAAACGCGAATCAAGTGGCGGATGAACTAGCCAATATAGGCATCAATAGGCGAGAGTCAGAATTCATATGCAACTTGGCTCTGGAACCTGATCACCCCATTCTTCAGTAGTGCATTCACAAAGCTAGAGTGATGGATGCTTCCCTGGATGGGGTGTTATTGGAGGACACAGGGCAAATAGAGGAGAGCGGAGATCGCCAGCGGGGCACGGAGCCATGTGATGGGCTCGTGCCCCCACCCGCCACCCTCCCGCGACATTAATATCGCTCATGTCAATCGAACGAGCATTAACGCCTCTCCCTCCCGTCATAATTGTTATGGAGCTGTTCCTGGTTATGGATCATTGTATGGTTCACTGTTTGAGCTGGTGGTAGAAGGCGCTCTCCTATCCGAGGCCATGCTCGAAGAGGGCTAGTGCAGGCGGCCCCCCGGAGATTTCCCATTACTTCTGGACCTTCACCTGTCGCATCAATCCTTCCATGTCGAACCACAATCCAAGGCCAAGAGGGAAGCCTCGACGGGGCTCTCCCTTGAGACCTCGTCGGCCTACGGCTCCCTCCTCTGCGCAACCTTCCTTGAGAGCGTCCACCCATCACCTTGCGCTAGTTCCTTGGTCACTCAGCTCGGCCTTGCGCATCATGCACTCGTTGTCGATGGCTGCACCATCCCACCCTCATCTCTCGGCTCCTCCTGGTACCTCTGCAGCCTAGAACCCATCCCCCTCGTGCGACCAACCTCATAAGGCTCACCCCTCTACAGACACAATCTACGGCGAGCAATTCAAAGACAAGTTGTCCATCCTCCATGGCCTAGTCTTCAAACTTCGGCGGGGAGTGGAGGATTTACAGTTTCGCCTAGAACTAAACAATGAAAATATTGAGCTGTTCCTCCAGCTCCTATCCTCTCTGCAGGAGGTTTTTCCCTACAGACGCGGGAGAAGCGCCCTCCAACCCTGGACCAACTGCTGACATTGGAGGCATCAAAACGGACGAGTGGAAGGCACCTGGCGCAACCCCCCATAACGAATATGTTATGATGCAGCCTGGAGAAGAGTTCAGGGAGAAAAGAAAGGATAGTGAGACCGTGGTCAAGCCTCAGACGCAGGACACCGTGAGGCACAGTCCGAGCATCGACACCACTGCGAAGGTCGAAGTGCAACTAGGGGATGGAACAATGATCATCGAAGAGGAACCTTGGCCCGGGGATCTCCAAGGCACCTGGCCAGGTTACGTGGCAAGCATCTAGTTTATGTGTCTATTTATGTTGTTGATCATACAGTCTCAGACCTTAATTCTAAGTAGGCTTTATAAAACTCTTGATGACTAAGTGGATGAATGGGTTGGTTTCCCCTTTGTTGGGGCAGCCCCATCAGCTTAATTAGACTATGACTGTACCTGGGATCTCCCTTTTTGCCTCTGGAAGTTTTTTTTAATATATATTTCACTTCTTACTTTAAAAAAAAAAAAAAAGGATCTACTTGGTCTATTGTGTCGTTAAGTAAAAGTGTGTTTTTAGTGTGTTTCTTTAGTATGCATTAGTATGCATTTGTAGTTAGTAAATCCGACGGTCACGATATGTTCCCAACATAGAGTGATACGACGGTTCATACTCTCCTTGATCTTAACAGCCATTGATCCATGGATTAACACCCGATTGGTCCATGATATATATTTAAAGAGCATGGAGGGTCATTTGTCGATGACCAATTGTGAGAAAATCTCTTGTAAAGTCTGTCTGTAATCTTTTTCTTTGCATTAATAAACTGCTCCAAGTGGTCGTGTTGGCTAGGGCTCTGGATGTTTCCCCATAGGGTTTTTACCACGTGAAAACATCGGTGTGTTGATATTTGATCTGGTTATGTGAGTGGTTACTGAAGTTGTTCATCCTCTGTTGGAATACCTGAGTTGTCAAACATGGTATCAAATCCTGTTTGAATACCTTCTCTTGTTGTAGATTGAGATCGTGAAGCTGAGTTTCCTCATCTCCATTTTCTATCATTTTCACACATTTCTGGGTTGAGGGGACTATTCCATTGCGTCTATAGCACTCGTTTCATTCAATAACACTTTTCATTTCACTCGAAAAGGTTTCTGTTTTCCCAATATACGACCATTACAGTCAGATCTGGAGGTATAAAGCCTGAATACACATTTTTAAAATTTCTCCAAATCTTTATTTTGGTTTGTATTTTTTTATTTTTCGGGTTACTACTCTTTTAGATTTGTGTATTCTCTTTGGCCCATGACCTATGTGATCTCAAAAAATTAGAAAAAAATTAGAAAAGGTGCATCTTCTAGGTAAGCTAACCGAGATCTAACCCTTGTTGTCATCGAGAAGTGAATTTTTTTTCTTGTGTGAAAAGAGTTTTCTTTTTAGCACACTCTCCAAGGCCATATTCAACAACAACAACTTTTTTTTTTAGCACACTCTCCAACAAAAACAATAACCCCAATCCTCCTTTTGAACATTACAATATGTTTTGGTAGACCATTTGGTTAAAACTTGCCTTATTAAGTAAGAGGTCTTGAGTTCAAGTCTCTCTTTTGTTACTTTTTTGAAAAAGTTCATGCTAAAATTGTAAAGTGTATTTCACTTCAAGTATAAAAGTGAATCACCATAAGTAACTTTAATATTTTATTTTAGAGTTATTTATTTTGCATTCATCTTTTCTGTTATAAAGTAACTACATTGTAAAAGTGATCCCCACTTCTCTTTATAAAAGTGGGTCACTTCATAAAGAAAATTACGCTATCACGTGGTCAGTTGGTTACCGTTTATGCCTTTTTTTAAAAGGGCATAACTCTCACATCAGAAGTCTGTTTTCAGTGCCATTTATTTTTTAAACCGCATTACTTTTCGAGATATTTCTATCCAGATCATCAGTTTCAGTCTTTAAATCCACATTATCTGCATATTTAATATGGATTCTACAAGTAATGTCTTGCTTGCCAACAACAACTACTTCCAATGGAAATCGCATATGGAAGATTTATTAAGAAGTAAAGGATTGTACTGGATTACCTTGGGAAAGGAAAAAGAACATATTGATGATTATAAGAAAGCCAAATGGGATAATAGGAGTGATGAAGCATGTGGACTAATCAAAATGTCCATCTCTCCTGATTTAAGATACCACCTCCAAGAAATTGATGACCCCGAAGAAGCTTGGGACAAGACTAAATCTGTGTTTGGTAAACTCAATATTATTCTAGCACAATAGTTAGAAAATCAAGTACTAACCTTGAGTCCAAGTGATTTTTCTTGCCTTGGAGACTATCTATCTAGGTTTAAAACACTCAACATTTTATGAGAAGAATGTAAGATAAAAATGGAGGAAGAGCGTTGCATCTATCTTATTCTTTCTAAGCTAGGTAGTGCATATTCTGTGTTTGTATCTACCTTTTATGCCATGAGAGAGGCTCTAGGGAAAGCTTATGAAAAACCCACTCTTGAGTCCTTTTGTGYTGCTTTGATTAGAGAGGAAGATAAGCTTGTACAACTTGGAGTGATCAACACTGCCAGTACCTCCAACAAAGCCTTAGTTGCCCAGAAGAAAGATAAATCCAAGAATCCCAAGAAGAAACATCCTCACCACAACAACAAGAAATATAAGGTTCCCAAACCTACTCAAACAACTTTTTCTCTGAATGGAGACAAAGGAGCAAAATATAAAAATACAAAGACTGACAGACATTGCAAATTTTGTGATAAATATGGTCATGATGAGTCCAAATGTTTCAAGAAGATGGCATCTTTAGAAGCAGCGATGAAGAAGCACAACATCAGTATTGATCCTACTTATTCTTCTTCTTCTCATGGAAATGCACTTTCTACTTCTATTTTCTCCTTCAATACACCTTCTACTTCTACTTTTGATAAGTGGATTATTGATTTGGGAGCATCTTATCATATGGATAAGGATAGAGACACATTCTCTACTCTAAATGAATGTAACACCAAGAAAATATTTTTTGGTGATGATAGATCTCTGAGTGTTGAAGGATCTGGAACAGTACAAGTAGAAAATGGACATTTCAATGATGTATTATGTGTTCCAAGTCTTTCTTGTAACCTTCTATCAGTATATCAAATCACTCATTCAGGTGAAGGTAAAACCATAGAGTTTTCACCTCATCAAGTTGTAATCAAGGATCTAAAAGATCCTAATCATGTTCTTGCAACTGGAATTGTTGATGATATTAATAGGTTGTACAAGTTTGACAACTTTGCATCATCATCTTTTTCATCATTTTTTATTGCTCATAGCGATGACTTGAGCAAACTTTGGCATGAGCATTTTGGTCATCTAAACTATCGCTCATTGCAACAACTATGTAATCAACAAATGGTGACTAGTCTTCCTCTTGTTTCATGCAGAGATGATGGTGTTTGTGCCAATTGTGTTCTTGGAAAATATCATTAGGATATTTTTGAAAACCATGCCTCTTGGCATGCCTCGGGTGCTTTGCAGCTTGTTCACAATGATTTGTGTGGTCCACTTTCTTCTCCTTCTCTTTTTGGGTGCAAGTATTTCTTAACTTTCATTGATGACTTTTCCAAACGTACTTTGGTTTACTTCTTAAAACTTAAGAGCGAAGTTTTTGACAAGTTTTTTGCCTACAAGGCCCTTGTATAAAAGCAATCTGAACATCAAATTCAAAGGTTAAGAACAAATAATGGAGGCGAATACATGAACACTAATTTTACAAATTACTGCACTACACAAGGAATCCAAATGCAACACACTGTTCCATATACACCACAACAAAATGGTGTTGCTGAGAGAAAGAACCGCACATTAAAAGAAATGGCTAATTGTATAATCCAATCTAAGGGATTAAGTCTAAAGTATTGGGCAGAAGCCATCAACTATGCAAATTACATAGTAAATCGCACTCCCACAAAGGCTCTTAAAAATATAACATCGGAAGAAGCTTGGACTAAAATTAAACCAGATGTAAGTCACTTCTGTGTATTTGGCAATATAGCATGGGCTCACATTCCTGATGAGAAAAGGAAAGCATTTCAACCTAAAAGTGAGAAGCGTATATTTGTTGGTTGTTATCAATATGTCAAAGGTTACAGACTTCTTCAATCACATTGTAATGAAATTATTATTAGAAGAGTTTTTAAATTTGATGAAAATCTCTTGGCCTGCGAGCCTAATTCGATGTTTGTGCCTTCTTTGGCCTACAAGACTAATTTGACAGTTGTTCCTTCTTTGGCCTGCAAGACATCTTCAACGTTTGTGCCTTCTTTTGATCTGGTTTCTTCTTTAGATGATGACAGTGAGGATGAAAATCCACCTCCACATGCTCACCCTCCTCCATATGAGTCCTTTGAACCTGAACTAGCACCATCTCCACCGCTTCCTATATGGGTTTGTTCAACACGAGAAGCAGTTGGTGATCTTGTCGGTGATCCTTCAGATCACCGTCAGACATGTTCACATATCCAGTGATCCTCTTCTCTTTTGTCTCAAGTTTTAGAAAATCATGATCCAGAGATATTTGCAGAAGCTTTAGGTCATTCAGATTGGGATACAACAATGAATGAAGAGTATCGTTCTTTAATGGAAAACAATACTTGGGATATTTTACCTCTTCCAAAAGAAATAAAACTTGTCATATGTAAATGGGTCTATAGAACTAAGTATGCATCAGATGGAAGTGTTGAAAGACACAAGGTTCATTTAGTTTCCAAAGGATTTTCCCAAGTTGAAGGAATTGACTATCATGAAACCTTTTCCCCTGTAGCCAAAATGAATTCCATCTGCCTTGTTCTTTCCCTTACTACCTCACATAAATGGGAGGTCCATCAAATGGATGTTAAATCTACCTTCTTGCATGGAGATTTGCAAGAAGAAATATACATGGAACAACCTCCTGGCTATGTACATAATGACTCTATCCTTGTTTGTCACCTTAAGAAATCTCTTTATAGTCTCAAGCAAGCTCCACGAGTTTGGTATGCCAAAATGGGAACCTTTCTTATTGCCATTGGATTCTCTAGATTCCATTCTGATCCTAATGTCTATACCAAGAAAGTAGGAATTCATCTCATAATACTTTTCCTTTATGTTGATGACCTTATCCTTACTGGTAGTGACTCAAAACTTTTAAACCATGTAAAAACCAGCCTTAAGAAGAAATTTGAAATGACAGACTTAGGCTTTTTTCACTATTTCCCTGGCCTCCAAGTTTTGCAAACCAATGAAGGAATTTTTCTTTCCCTGTCTAAGTATTCTTGTGACCTTCTTCGTTGCTTTCACATGGATGATTGTAATCCAACCCCTTCTCCCTTCCAGTCTGGAGTCAAGCTTACTGCCACTTATACTACTTCTGAATTTGATGCCACCCTGTATCGTCAGTTAGTTGGTAGCCTCTTATACTTGACTCATACCCATCTTGATATTTCCTTTTATGTTGGTCTTCTTTCCCAGTATATGCAAATGACCCATGAAATCCATTGGAAAGAAGCTAAAAGGATACTTTGCTATGTTTGTGGTACAGTTCAGTTCAAGATAAATTACAGTTCAAGGGGGACTCCATTATTGGTTGGTTTCACTGATTCAGATTATGCTGATGACCCTAATGATCGTAAGTCTACAGTAGGTTATGTTTTCAGCCTTGGTTTAGGACCTGTCAATTGGGTCTGTAAGAAACAACAAGCTATTGCACTTTCTTCAACAGAAGCAGAGTACCAAGCAATGGTAAATTCTAGTCGGGAAGCCCTGTGACTT
The DNA here is from genome assembly GCA_009831015.1 of Picea engelmannii. Taxonomy (NCBI): domain Eukaryota; kingdom Viridiplantae; phylum Streptophyta; class Pinopsida; order Pinales; family Pinaceae; genus Picea; species Picea engelmannii. The sequence continues at coordinate 180,053 of ML808663.1, read as the reverse complement.
CGACAGATCCTTTCAGAGTTTGGATTCCAGCACCAACATCCAACCAGCCTTTGGTGTGACAATCAGAGTTCCATCAAGCTCACCAAAGACCCAGTTCGACATTAGTGTAGAAAACACATCGATATACACACACACTTCATCAGAAAGCTCATTCATGATCAAGTTATTGAAGTGCTCTTTTTCCCTACAGAAGATCAAGTTGTAGAAATTTTCACCAAGTCTCTTACAGAAGCAAATTTTTCCAAACTTCGATCTATGTTAGGAGTTTAGGAAGTTGTCATTAAGGGGGGATAGGCTCTAATTCCTCCTTCTTTCTCCTATTGTGTCACTATTGTAAATCCTTCAATCCTATCCCAAGTTGTTCTTAAGGGAGGATGTTAGGATATTTAGACACTTAGGAGTTAGTTAATATCTACTTGGTCTATTGTGTCGTTAGGTAAAAGTGTGTTTTCTAGTGTGTTTCTTTAGTATGCATTAGTATGAATTTGTAGTTAGGAAATCCGACGGTCACGATATGTTCCCGACATAGAGTGATTATATGGTTCATACTCTCCTCGATATTAATGACCATTGATCTGTGTCTTAACACCTGATTGGTCCATGATCTCTATTTAAAGAGCATGGAGGGTCATTTGTCGATGGTCGATTATGAGAAAATCTCTTGTAAAATCTCTCTGTAATCTTTTTATTTGCATTAATAAACTACTCCATGTGGCCACGTTGGTTGGGGTCATGGATGTTTCCCCGTAGGGGTTTTACCACGTGAAAACATCGATGTGTTGATCTTTGATTTGGTTATGTGAGTGGTTACTGAAGGTGTTCATCCTCTATTGGAATACCTATGTTGTCAAACACTTTAGCCCCCTCTCTCATGGAATAATACCCCCCTATAACTCTATCTTTGTCTATATTACAATCAACAATGTATTTTATTATTTTCAATGTTCAAAGTATTACATTTCCTAGGAACTCTAGCCTCTTTTAATTGTTTAGGAGATCATGCCTTTCATCAAATAAAAAAAATACATTATTAATATACGGAATCAAAACTGGGGTATTACACTTTTATAACAAGGATTACAAGGTTTATTATTCTTCTCAAAAGTTGAAGAAACAACCAAACATGGTTCATGGTGGAGAACTTCTTGTATCAAATAGTTTAATAAAAATATCATTTTTTGTAGTGATTGTATCCTAAATCTTCTTGAAATTGAAGAAGGGGATCATAGGTACACCCTATGTTCTTGTGTTCTATTTTATATTTCCGTATGATTGATGGTATATATTCTATGACTGGTGTTTGACACATGGTTATGTTGGTAAATAAATACAACTACACACATTCAAATGCTTATGTGCTCATAATGGGTAATGGTGCAATTCAGAATCAAAATCATGTAATGGGAGAGAAAATTGTTGTTTGTTCCTCTAGTATTTTGAAGAATTAAATTGATCATTGCATTGAATTGTACAAAGGGTAAAGTTCCAAACACATTTCAAGTTAATAAAGTGTTAATTTTTAATGTTATAATCAAGACCTACCTAGAATTTGAAAAAGGATCTCAAGTGAGTCAATGAAAGTCAAGTCATTATAATAACACTTTAGAGGGTATGATTAGTAGTACCCAACACCCTAAGTGAAACGTAAAATCAAGCAAGGGTGATATATAATAAACAAGTGCAATCAAGCGAGTGTGCAAACAAATTGAAATGAACAAGTACACATGAACATGATAAGTGTGCATGAGAATAATAAAAAATGGGTAAAGAAGGAAAGAATTTACAAAGTGCCTCTCAAGAAATGAAAGATTTACAAGAATATAAACACGAATTGCATAATTGGTTTACTTATCTTCAAAATCAAATAGATATGAAGGAACAATTAATTGTTGCCCTTCAGATAAAACTATGATAAAGGAAAAATCAAATTGATGACATGATTGATGCAACATATACAACAAATAAACTCATACAAAAAGTTTATACAAGTTGTGATATAGAGAAAATAATAGAGAATATTTATTCAACATGTGATACATAGGATCTTATCCAAAATATTGATGCAACATGTGATACATACGAGCTTATCCAAAAGTATGATGCAAGATGTGATAAAAATGACATCATGCAAAAGGTTGATGTGACTTGTGACACACAATGCATGATACAGATGGTTGATTCTAGTTGTGATACAAAAGACTTGATGGTTGATAAAAAATAAATAGAATATATTGAATCTTCCATTCAATTTATAAAGGAAATATTTATCAAAGATGAGTCCCAAGAAGAAGAACAAAATGACAACAATAGTAGTAGAAAAGGTAAATTCCAAGATACAAAAGAACAAAGTTAATATTAACAAAATGATATTTCCAAGATGGTTGTCAGACCTTGGGAAGAATTGTTGTTTAAAAAATATGGACATGTATTAGGATATGAAAAATGAAATATATTTCATATCCCATATTACTCAAAACCAGTTCAATTTGTGAGTTCAAGATTTCTTGAAAAGTTAATAATATTGGTAATAAATGCCAACATTGTCATAGATTTGGCCACCTATATACATGGTGTTTTGATATCCATCCTTGTATTCATTGTGTGAATACAAATTGTCTCTCATAAAATTGTCTAAAGAAGAAGAAAATTAATAAATAATTCATTATTGTAATACCCCCAAGCTTAACCCCAATTGTAAATGTACATATGTTATACATTGGTGAGCCATGATATTATAGTCCAAAGTGCCTATGTGATTATTAGGATGGAGAGACTATATGATAAAAGAATAGTGAGCCTCTTGTTTTAATATATATTGATTCATATTATTGATAAACTCCATCACTATTGCATACCAACCAGACAAAAGAGTATGGGGGGATAAACTCCACTAGAAAGGGAAAGGGGAGCTAAGAGTCTAAGGTTAAGGATATAAGTCAAGGGACTTAGGCCTAGGAATAAAATAGTATTATTCCTAAGTCCTAAATTCATATAACATTATGTTAACCTAAGTTCCCAAATAAAAGGGAATGAATTACATGTAGGGAAAAAACTTAGTCCCTTATATGCCATGTGTCACATAGGGCACATGCATATATAATTTTGGGATTTAGAGTAATTCCAGGATATTATTCTTCATAATTATGACATCATCCTATCCTATCATCCATACACTAATGTTTTCTTCTCCATACCCATACATGGGAGTTGTTTCTAGCCAGTGACATGGTATTTTGAGTTGAAGAGGCAGGTTTTCAGGCCTGTGTGTTATTGAAGAAGAGCATTGTCAAGACTATGTGAATTTATCTCCAAGTGAGAGAACCACTAGGAATTGTATTCCCAAGGTGCCAAACTAAAACTATAGGTCTCTGAGACTTCCTATCCATCCTATTGTTGAATCCCTAGAAGGGAAGTGGGGAAACCGAAGGACTGTTGAGCAGAGAAGGGGTACACTTCCTAGTGTGGGACAAGCATGCAAGGAATGAGAGATTGTAGGATGTCTCCCATAGTTGGCACTTTAGTCTTCATATTTTTTCTATTGACCAACCTTATCCTAGTATAAGATTCATTTTCCCTAGTGTATTTTTAGCTACAGCTTATGGGTGACCCACAATTGAGAGTTATGAGTAGTGTTTGCGTAGGCCATTTTGGGGAACAACACACAAATCAAGGAAGCAGTTGAGAAAGGGACCAGAAAAGGAGTGTGCACCAAAGAATAAGTAAAAGTAGTGTGAGGAATAAACAATTCTAAGAAAAGGATGAAGGACATGGATCAACTGCACACAAGAAGTTGGAATGTGGAAAAACCTACTTCACTTAGGATTAGGGTTTTGGTCATTGATGTAATGGGTTTTAACCCTCTTTTGTAGTATAAATATGTATTGTAATATTTGAGGAGATAATAAAATTAGAGAGAGATTTTGGGTATCAATTCTTGGATGAGTTTTGAGTCTTTAGTTTTTGGCTTAGAGATGTGGAGCTATTAATGAGTCAGTTTTGAAGATAGAGTCATGGATTGTAACTTAGGGTCAGGTCACAAGTTGTGCAGATTAGTGTGACACTAGTTAGCCTCACCTATACTTGTGCATTTCAGATGCACCTCTTATGTAATGCACACAACGTAATGAATTGATGAAGATGAATAAAGAATGAAATAATTCTAGATCTTTGTGGATGTAGCATAGGGGGGTGAACCATGGTAAAATTTGTGTCTTTGTGTGCAATGTCTCTTTTATGTGTTGAAATAGTTTATGATGAATGAATGAATGAATCTAGTAGTAGAAAAATGTAGCACACACTAGATTAGTTTAATAGTTTTTGCAGAATGTATGTTAATGAATGAATATGGTTATAGAATGGTAGATCTGATGAATGTTTAAGTAGAGAAACTATGTCTGACATCCCCATGAGAAACATCCCTTCCATGATTGTAGACACATGGGTCATGAAATCACCCATAAGCCATCTCGGGTGAGACTGCATTCTGCACTTTGTGTGTAGTGTTTCCTTTTGGTCTCCAGAAGGACCGATGGTTTGCAAGGTTTTTTTGGAAGCCTAAAGGTAGAACCCAGGTCAGCCCATACATCCAACAAATGGTTTCGTTGCTTGTTGGAACTCAGAAGATCGGATTGGAGGGGATTTGATGAGAAGGATATTGAAGAGAATGCAATGGTAGAAGGGGATGTTCAGGTCATGGAATCCAACTAAGAAGGAGATTGAAATATGGTTGGAAACAAAAGAGATCGAGTTTGTGTAGAAAGACAATAGAAGATGCAAGTATACCCTGCTCCAATATTTGTAGAGGTATGTGTTTACTGATCTCCATGAGGCATTTTTTTGTTATTTACCAGAGTTTCTACAGGAGACTAGTAGAGTGGACTACTGAGAATATTGCGTGGATATAGAGAGTCAATAATAAATTCACAGGTGTAGTGGATTTATGGTTAGACAATATCATTTTAGGATTTATTACTAAGTTTGCAGTCGATACTATGAATTATTACACTACAATAGATCGGAATGTTTTGAAGGGACCAAGGGGAAGGTACATTACATCACTTTACAAATCGATCAATATTTTATTACATGATAAAGGAGTGATGAAAATGGATTCAGAAAACAAAATCACTCTACACGCATGGGGGAACTAGGGGAAGAACTAAGGAATATCTGAGATATGGAGAGGGCTCTGGAGAAAGGCCAGAAGAAGGAATAAATGGACTCCATTATGATGGATGAGGAATAAACCAAGGAGTTAATGGACAGAGTGGGAGTGATGCGTAGTGAAATACCCTACTAGTATAATATCAATAGTAATAAGAGGGAAGTAGTCGAGCAAGAGGGATTGGATAGTGATGAGGAAGAGGTAGAGGATATCCATGCGAAGGGGGAGATTGAAGAAATATTGCATGCCACATATGAGAGGAAAACCATAGGTAAAGGGTTTGGCACAGAAAAATTAGTGTGGAACCCATAAACCCATGTGTGACTAATACATATGAAGAATAATAGCGATTTAGAAAACCAACAATTAGCGGTAGAAGGATTTTAGTAGGATGAGGATCTAGTGGAAGTTCAAGTGGAGGTACAAATTCAACTAGCAAAAGTTAGTTATCTACACCGCGCGAAGGTCCTAGTACAACAAACTTCACAATGGAAGGAGCAGATCAAACTATTTGGTTACCATATTTTAATGGAGAAGGGTCAAGGGACCCAGAGAAGCATTTTTTTATTTATGAGAATATTTGGTAAACTAAGTAGATCATAGATGAGGATACAAAAGTAGCGCAACTTACAATCACATTTAGAGACCACACACAGGACTGGTGTTGGGTGCAGGCCTATTTTGATAAGGAATTCTATTTTGGGCGCAGGCCTATTTTGGAGAAAGATATATTTTGGTAAAGACCTATTTTTGGAAAGGAAGACCTAATTTTGGAGTGCGTACAATAGGTGGAAAGAAAGCAACATGAAAAAAAAGAAGGAAAAGCAACATGTAGGAGGAAAATCAACGTGGTGCGCAGGTAGAAAATCCTAAGCGTGATAGGGTTAGGTTTCTTGAAAATATTGTAATGACTATAAGCCTTAAAGTAGTATAAATAAGGACCTAGGAGGTATAAGGGAGGATATACATATAAGTCAATGGAGATATATAAAGATATCAGTTGAGGATATGTCAGGTGAGGATAGAGAAAGTTGATTATTATGAGTATGTGGGTTGTTGATGATTGTAATAAGTCTTGTAGAAGAGTCGCGTAAGGTAGTATTTGAGGGTTAGGTCACAGGATGAGGAGCCTAGTGTGATCTAGTCAGCCTCATAAAGGTTTATTTCTATCAATATTGATTGTATTACTGAAGATGTAATGCGCGCAGTACAAGATTTTGCAGCAAAAGAAATAAAAGAGTAGAGAAGCCATATCTTTGTGGACGTATCACCAGGAGGGGGTGAACCATGGTAAACCTTGTGTGTTGTTTGATTGTTAATGAATTCTTTACTGTCTATTGATCATTATATTAAGAATGAATGGTTAAAGTAGTTTTATCAACATCCATGCATAGGTTTAAAGATAAATCAATCATACAAGTACTTGGATAATTAACAAGGATAATGAATAAGGAATAGGATTGAGTGGAAGGGATCCATAGAATAAACGAATGGAGGATGAAAGTATAGAAGGGAATTTTTAGGCCATGGAATCCAATGAAGGAGGAGATTGAAAGATGGTTGAAAACAAAGGAACTTGAGTTTGCGCAGAAGGACAACAAAAACCCTAAGTTAACACCACACAAATATCTCGACAAATACGTATTTAGCGACTTGGATGAGGTATTTTTCTGTGCTTTCCCCCATTTGTTGCAAGAGTGGTTACTGGGGATAAAGGAAAAACACCCTACAAATTGAATCAGACAACTGGAGTGGAATCTTGTGGAGATCACGTAGTTACAACAAGTTAATAACAAATTTACGTGTGCAGTGTATTTTTGGCTAGAAAGTATTGTTGCAGGTTTTATCACCGAATTTGAAGTAGATACCGCAAACCCATACACTGCAACAGAGCATGATTTTCTAAAAGGACCCAGATGTAGGTACATCAGATCGTTGTACACTTCAATCAAGATTTTATTGTATGACAATGGTGTGATCACCATGGAATCAAACAACTAAAATTCCCTGTGTGCATGGGGGAAGGGGGGAAGCACTGATAGGAGGTTGAGATGTGGACAAGGAGACAAATAAGGGGAATAATAAGGAGGCCATGGAACCAATCATGATGGAGGAGGACTAGATAAATAAGATAATGAATAAATATGGAAAGATGCACAGCGGAATACCCTACCAATATAAAATGAATAACAAGAAGAGAGCCACAACTGATAGAGAAGGCTTGGAGAGAGATGAAGAAGAGGTAGAGGATCTCTGGGTTGTGGAGAAGATTGAGGAAATCCTGCGTGTAACATATGAAAGGAAAATAGGAGGTCCAGGGTTAGAAATAGAAGGTAGAGCTCCAATCTAGATTACTATCAATGTGGAACCTACAACCCCATGTGCGACTATTACACCAGAAAGAACACCAGCGTTTGGAAAATTGAATGTTAGTGGAAGAAAAGCAACAGGACAGGGATCCAATCAAGGAAAATCAACTAGGGGAGAAAGTTCAGGAAGTAATAGTCAATTGTGTACACCGTGTAGAGGAAGTAGTTCAACACATTTCAAAATGGTAGGACATGATACCAGGATCAGATTACCATAATTTTGAGGAGAGGCATCAGAGGACCTTGAAAAGAACTTATTCATCTGTAAAAAGATCTGGGAAGAAAAAAAAATCATAGGTGAGGATACAAAGCTCACGTAGTTATCTATCACACTAAGAGACCACGCATTGGACTGGTACATGAGCCTAGATATAAACAATCCATAGGGAGTACCAAAGACTATTGCAGACGTGAAAAAACTATTGGTAAAGGAATTTTAGAAGCCCAACTCAGAAGACCAACACATGAAGGAAATGATTTAAATTAGGAAAACATATGGTGATTCTATTTGGGAGATTAATCAGAGGTTCAAACATCTAAAAGGTAAGTTGAAATATGAAATTATTATCATGCAACATAGGAAATTATTTGTGAACTCACTGTTACCACACTTGAAATACTAGTTAAGACAACAAAAGTTCCAAACTCGGGCAGAGGCTCTACAGTCATCCTAACAATTGGAAGAGAACCAATGTCACAAGAAAGATCCAGTAATAGAGGAGATGAAGGAGGATTTTAATAATATCACATTCCAACTTAACTAGAATAGGGGGAAAGAGAAAAGAGAAGTTATTTGGTGTATGTTATGCAAGACATAAGGACACCATAAAAACAAATGTCCAACTTTTGTGCAGTATATGGAGAAAGGAGTACCGAACCCCTTGCCAATAGGAGGAACATGGTGCAAGATTTTTAAAATGCATGGGCATGATCCATATCATTGTCCATTGATGTAGAAATATAATACAGTACCAAAAATTTCATATTGCATTTTTTTCAAATCAGTGGGTCATGACGATAAGGATTGTAGAACAATGGAGATGATGGGAGAAATAACTTCAGATACTTATAGGGTGCAAGAATAAATGATGATAGGACAATTTGAACCTTGGTTAAACCAGGTACCACCACTATAAAACAATGCAGAACAACAATATAATAATGCACAACCACAGTGTAACCCCACGCAACATAGCCAGGTACCCCAGTACAATGCACCGTGAGGAGATAGAGGTGGAGGACAAGGCAGAGGAGGGTTTGGATGAGTTAAAGGACCAGTAATGTGCCGCAAATACCAAAAACTAGTACATTATACAAGGGACTATCCACTTCCACCAACAACATGTATGTACTATCATGCAACAGATCATGACATAGAATATTTCCCAACACTCTTGAGAAATATCCAAGAAAAAAGGAACTAAAAAAACTAGAATGTCCAATGGATTTCTTTAGAAGCCAGGGATGATGCGAAAACATAAATATAGTCACTCGAGGAAGATCCAAGATAGGAGTTGATGCATAAAAATAGGGTCCATCTCAACACCAATGGGTTATGAAGAATACTTAGCCACAGAAGAAGTTACGTGCAGAAAGAAAATGAAATATTTGAGGTAAGACAGGAGTTTCTCAAGAAAAATGTTTTATCTACATCAGTCGTGCAACAAACTCAAAACCCACCATTATACAGGATGTCATTTTCAATGGACCATACCAATAAAGGACAACCTTTAGAGAAACTAAGTACCATAAAGAATTTTTTGCAATCCTGTGTTAAGTTATTGAATGATCCATCATATGTTAAGGTCTTACAAAATCTTCTATAAAGATGCAACATAGATGTAGAAGGGAAGTTAGAGAAGAAAACAGTCAATCATCTACATACAAGAAGAAGGACAAGCAGAGAATTTAGACTGAATGCCAACATTGGAAATTTCAACATGGGAGATGTTATACTACATTTGGGCCATAAAGTAAATGTCTTACATAAGAATACGTGGCAGTGTATGGGGGAACCCACTCTAGGTTATCCACGTATCCAATGGAAACTATCAAATAAACATAGAGTGTTACCAATTGGAAGGATTAAAGGTGTGACAATAAATTTGGATGGAGTGCGCACTATGGCATATTTTGAAGTAATAGAGAGAGTAGATGGAACAAAACCTTACCCAACATTGTTGGGATTGGATTGGGCATTTTATAACCAAGATATAATAAACCTGAAGAAAATAAAAATGACTTTTGAATCATGCAAATATAGAGTCATTGCACCATTGGATCCTTCAGAAGGAGAAAGGTTTGTAGAGGCCACTTAATTGGATCTAGAAGAAATAAACTAGTTGTACATAACCATCGCATGAGAAGAGGATTATGTCAACCCAATTGTAAATGGGGTACTCATCTGGATAAGCATTACATCTTGTGCTTCTGACTCAGACACAATTTTGGAGAATTGGAAACAATGATTGCATGAAATTTCCACAAGGATGTGCACAAGAATCGACTACACAATAAGATGGGTTGGTACATAGATAAGAGAACCTCCCATTTTTCATGGGATAAATGACTTAGAGGAATTCTTGACAAAATATGAAGAGGAAGTGTTCGAAAATCATATGCTCTTAGCCCTAGATATTTCACTCAAGGACACACCTGCAAGATGGTGAGGTGTGCACAAAAAAAAAAAATCAGGACTGGTATTAGTGTAAACAACTACTGCACATTAGATTTGGTGTAGAAATGGGGACCGATAGAGTCCAAAAGTATGATGGGAAAGGAATACTAGTTGAAAACTTGGAGAAGTGCATAACACAATGGAGGATGACACCACTAGAGGAATGGCCTCATCACTTTATCCTTGCATTGGAAGGAATCCCAGGGAAATGGTACATAGAACAAGAGATGTGCAGAGGCACTACAAAATGGATAGGATTATAGCATAATTTTTTAGTAACCTTCTCATTCGAACATGATAACCCCAACATTGATTCAATGTTGAAGATGATATGAGGAGTGATATTTTTTGATGAACCAGAGATTGAATTAGTGATAGAATATCAACAACAGAACAAGCAAATAATTAAATACTTACTCTCATGCTATCATGTCGAAGAGGAAGCACCAGATGAAGATGACCCACACAATATTATGATTACAAAGATTGAAGGAGAGAGAGAGGTGGAAGGTCCATGTATGGAGTTATAAGTATTTGTTGCACCAAACAAAGTTAAGAAAGTCAACATTGGGACAAATGGTAAACCAAAAATGGCGAGTATTGGAGACTATTGGAATGAGCAAACACTAGAAATAATAACACAGTTATTACATGAATACAATGACCTATTTACAACTACCTTTACATAGATGAAAGGAATAGCAGGAGAGCTATGTGAGATGAATATACCTCTCAAAACTAAGGCTATACCTATCAGACAGAGACCTTACAGACTGAATCCAATGTATAGGAAGAAAGTAAAAGCATAAATTGACCGAATGTTGGAAGCTAGAATTAGAGAACCAGTAGAGGATTATGAATGGATCAGTACCATGTTATTCTAAGAAAAGAAGAAAGGGGATATAAGGATTTGTGTATATCTGAGGAAACTCAATGATTCTTTCTTACATGACCCTTTCCCTACCCCTTTTACAGGTGAAGTCTTAGAGAATGTGGGAGGTCAGGAAGCATATTCCTTCACAGATGGATTTTGAGGATACCATCAAATCAAAATATCTCTAGAGGATAGGTATAATACTACTTTTGCTACATAATGGGGATCCTACCAATATACAGTCATGCCCTTTGGACTCAAGAATGCACTATCCATTTTTTCAAGAGTAGTCATAGTTGATTTTAAGGAATTCATACATCAATTTCTAGAAGTATATCTGGATGACTGGACTGTATATATTATTTTAAAGGACCATGTAGAAGTGTTAATACTAATGTTGGAAAGATGCAGGCAATGTTAGATATCATTAAATATCAAGAAATGAATTTTTGGTACACCATTTGAGATATTGTTGGGACATATAGTGTGTAAACCAAGTTTACTAGTTGACTATGCTAATATTGCGGTGATTGTAAATTTACCACCACCAAAGTCAGTGTGCCAGTTAAGAGAAACATTGGGACATACATGCTATTACAAGAAATTTATAAAGGGGTATGCGTATATTACTGCACCAAGGGAAAACATGTTAAAGAAGGAAACCAGATTTGAGTTGAATGAGGATTGTCAACAAGGATTGGACACTCTAAAGGAAATGATGGTGACAACACCTATATTAGTGTTTCCATATTGGGAAAAGACATTTCATGTGCACATAGATGCATCAAATATATCACTTGGAGAAATTCTGGAACATCTAGGAATAGGGGACTTAGACCATCCTATAAACTTTGCAAGCAGAAAGTTGTCAAAATATGAGTAGAATTACAACGCCACGAAAAGTGAAGGCCTAGCCATGGTATATGCACTTCAGAAATTCAGGTACTATTTATTGGGTAAACAATTTAAAATGTTCACAGACCATTATTCCCTCAAATTTTTGGTGTTATGGTAGATGTGGTAGGTATTAACCTCCACGTGTAACCTTTGACCAGACTACAATATTCTAGGAACCAAGAGAAACCCTAAAACGTTGGATAATAACCCCAGGAGACAAGTCAGCTCAAGAGAATATTTAATATTGAGTTATTAGCCTCCAGAAAGATTAGTTGGCCCAGTAAAGTAAGATAGGGTAGTATGAATAGAGGGAACTAGAGGTCATTTGTCATTCTAACTCTCACAACTGCATAAGACCAATGGTGCACAAGTTTGGAGAGGAACTACAGTTGCAGCTGTTGGAACTTGCATTTTGGTTTTGGCTTGGAATTTATCTTGGCTATTGTTTGGACTTTCTAATTAGTATTTAGTTATTCTTGCTTAGTGCACTAGCCTTGGATAAAGGTGTGCTACCTTGGTTGGCTATTGGATTGCTTCCAGAATTATTTTGTCTGTCAAGGTTAAGGTGCTTGGGGTGGACTTTGTGCCTATGGTTTGGTGAAAATATTGCTATATATTGTCTACGGTGAAATGAGGACACCTATTTTTCTAACAGGTTATGGGCCCACACTATCTTCGGACAGTCTAACCACTGGGATATAGATTGGGAGGATTTTCTCAGTTACATTTGCAGTTGCAGTCAAAGTTTTGCTACAACAACGAAACCCTAAACCTCTTGTTAAGGCACCTTAAGTGAAGATCTTTACCTAATTCCTGGATAGCCTAGTGTTCCATATCCTAGCGCAGCTCCTCATACTCTCAGCAAGACAAGGCGTCAAGTTTAAATTTTTGGTCAAATTCAAAGGTTGACCAAGTCAAAGTCAATGTTTGACCAAGTCAAAGAAGTCCTGAATTACTCTATGAAGTCAGAAAATAGGTTAGAAGGGGCTTCTAACTCCATAGCATGGAAAACATGGATTGACCTCATCCTTGCCAAGAATAAAGTGTTGGATATCGTGAAAGGAAAGATCATGGAACCATAGTTTGATGTAGGAAAAGAGAAGGAACCTAAGAACGTTGTAGTTATGGAGAAGTTCAAGTACAATGACATCAACATTATGAGCATCATAGTGGACTCTATAAAAGACCACTCGGTACCCTATATCTATCATCTTGACTCATCTAAGAAGATGTATGATGCCCTAACTAACCTATTCTCAGTCAGAAACATTGGAAAAGTGATGAGTCTGAAGAATGAGCTCCTTGACATGAAAATGAATGATGATGACAACATAGCATCATACTTTGTAAGAATATCTCAGTTAAGAGATAAACTACAAGATATTGAAGAAATCATTTCAGAAAAGGAACTAGTAAATATAGTTCTCAATGGCCTTCCCAAGACATGGAATGCATTTTCCGCAAGCATGAACATAAGAAAGAAGTATCCCACATTTGAAGATATTTGGACTTGTTGTGCACAAGAAGAATCAAGGATTATAAAAAAAGAGAAATCCCAAAAGAAATATGATGATCAAGCCTTCATAGCAAAGTTCAAGAATTTCAGGAATAAAAGGAAGTTTGGATTAAGGAAGAAACCAAATCAAGAAAAGGCTATGTCAAAAATACAATGCTTCAACTGTCAAAAATATGGTCACTATAGGAACCACTATCCTGAGTTAAAGAAATGGAAGGAAACACACAAAGAAACAATTGTCGAAGAAAGGGAACCCTCAAAGAAAGCCAAGCAGGATAAAACAAACTTCTTCTTATAGTTAATATATTATATAAGAAACAACTACCATATGGGACACAATCATAATCAAACCTGAAGAGACTAGAAATAAGTCAGTAATCAAGAGGAAACTAGAGTAAAACTTGTGGCACTTTGCAGAAAGAAATAAGGATGCAAACAAAATCATGTACTCTCTTAGATGGAGGGAGTTGATTGCAAAATTCCAAAAGAAGATAATGCATTCAGACATGAAGTTGGGATTAGGAGGGAGATAATCTTAAATGATATGATCCCTTTAAGAATCCATGAAGATTATAAATTATTTGTCCATGTTCCCCATTAAAAGTAGCATCCATGATAAGCAACACATGTTCAAGAAGTCTTCTTTGCAAACAAGCCTTAAGTATCCTTGGTTGTCCATCCACATATATGTTCCTATGATGAAAGGAAGAAGTTGGAATCTTCAAGAAGGAAGGGCATGTAATCTTTAGAAGACTCCATGGACCCCAAAGTTAAAGAGGAACATGAGGAAGAACATGAAGAGTTCAAGAAAGAAAGAAAAACCAGAACAACTAGTTATTATACCGAAAATCATAAGACTTCCAGCATGGTTTGAACCCACTAGAAGAAGTCAAGAAGGAGGAATGTAAGATGTGATGTAGAACTTGCTAGAATATGAAGGATTGTGCTCATTTTACCATTGACAATACCCTTGTCACCCAACCATAGATCGAAGCCACCCTTCGAGCACCTTGACCTTGACAGAGAAAAGAATCCTGGTAGAAATCCAATAGCCAAGAGAGGCTAATGCACCAAGCAAGAAGTAACCAAGATGATCAGATAGTCTCACCCAAAAACTAGCGCAACACCTTCCCCAGGACTTGCGAACAAAACTGCTAGACTACAGTGCACAAAAACTGCTCTCTGCAATTCTTAGAAGTATGTCAAATGAAAGACTAGCGCCATGTATTTATAGTGATTCTAGTAGACTTAATGGGGCCAAATTCTCCTTCTGGGTACTAATTAATTCATATTAATTATATATTGTTAGCCGACATCTTGTCTAGGGTTTTCTTCATTTCTTTTCTTCCTTCCAGAACATTCTAATATTGTCAAAGGTCACAATAGAGGTTCATACCTCCTGAAGCTACCTTAATATTAACACTCCCTCCTAGCTAGGGAGCTATGGTCTTGAACATAATAGACCATTCAACGGGTAGCATCATGAGCACTGTCATTATTATCCAAATGAATAATTATCCATGACAACTGACAAAATATCAATTGATAGAACACAAATTTGTTTATCCATGGTAGTACATAACTACACTCCAGTGGTTTACTACCACACCAAGTAGCATACAAGTACTTGATCAGTGACGTATAGTAAAAAACAGTGGAACATATCCACCACAGTAGCATAATTCTACTTTTTGGAGATAGGTAGTCTCCATAACAATCATTTGATGTCAACCTGAATAGAAAATATTGTTAAAAATAAACTGAATCATCTGGGCCAATATTCACTCACGTCTGTGAGATATGAAAGAATATCTTCCCTCAAAGTAGAAAAATGAGATATCTGAACTATTCTTCTCAAGATAGGAAGAATAACTGTCCTTTCTTCTTAACCTGGACCATTCCTCATCCTGGGCCATTCTTCCTACACTAATCAAAGTGCACCCTAGAGAGAATGTATAAACCCTAAGGAATGTCTGTCCCTGATTGTTGATCCTGGACCAGTCCCCACCCTGGGCCATTCCTCCTACACTAATCAAAGTGCACCCTGGAGAGAATGTATAAACCATAAGGAATGAATTTCCAGACCATTTCCCTTGTTAACCACAAGTAGAAAAGACTGTCATGTATCAACCTTCAAAACAGACCATTCCTCATGTTAACCACAATGAGAAATCATTTTCTGGTGAGGCGGGCTAGTTTTCTTGAGTAACCCTCAAGAAGAAAGACTTCCCTAGAACACTCCCCATGTTAACCACAATGGGAAGTTATTTTCTATGATACATCAACAGTCTAGACCAATTTCCCATGTTAACCACAATGACAAATTGTTGTCTGTCAGAAATCTCAATCCACTTTCTGAACATGAAAGAATCTTCCCAAGATGGGCTATTTTTCAATCTCGAAAATAAATGTATTCAATAATATTTTTAGTGCTCCCTCCCAACCTGGAGAGTCATTTCTTCCCTTTCAACTAAGGGAGTTATTTATGCAATCCCCATCTTCTCTCAGAAATATGCAAACTTTATTCTAGATAGTGGCTTCATCAGGATGTCTGTTGTCTACTCATTTGTGGGGATGTACTTGATCTTTAATTATCCTTCCTGGTCTTTATCTCGAATAAAGTAGTATTTGATCTCAATGTGTTTTGACCTTTCATGAAACATAGGATGTTCTGATAATCTTATACAACACTGATTATCACAATGTATTATGGTTGATTATGGAATCTGATCAAATAGATCGGAGATTAACTTCCTTAGCCAAATTGCTTCTATGCATGCTTCACATACTGCGATATACTCTTCTTCTGTTGTGTTGAGTGTAATAGAATTTTGTTTCCTGTTGCCCCAAGATATCATAGCGGAGCCCAAGATGAAATACATGCCTGAAGTGCTCTTTCTACCTTCTGTACTTCCTTCCCAATCTGAGTCTGTGAATCCATGAAGTTGTATATCGCTAGATGCGGTATATCTCAAGGCATATTTTATTGTTCCATGAATATATATTAATACATGTTTTGTAGCTATCCAATGCTCATGTCTTAGTTCCACCTGGAACTGGCTTAGTGTATTCATGACAAAAAAATGTTTGTTCGAGTATTTACCAAATACATCAATGACCCAATTAGTTGTCGATATAGAGATGGATCTACTAGATTAGAATCTGGATCCTTTACTTTTCTTATATCTGTATTCATCGGAGTGTCCATGGACTTACAATCCATCATTCCAAACTTCTGAAGGATATTTAGTGCATACTTTCCTTGTCCAAGGAATACTTCCCCATGCTTCTTCCATACTTCTAGTCCCAAGTAGTAATGCATGAGACCTAGATATTTCATATCAAATTCAGAATCTAGTTTCTTCTTTCATTGGATGATGAGAGACTCTTCACCTGTTATGAATAGATCATCAACATATAGTAGTATAATTATAGGTGCATTGTCCACGACTTTATAATAGAGGTTTGGATCTGCATGACTCTTGGAGAAACCAAGTCTTGTTAAATAGTTGTCCATTCTGGCATACCAAGATCTTGGAGCTTGCTTGATTCCATATAGGGCTTTCTTCAATCTGCAAACATGAGTGTCTCTGGAATGTACCTCAAATCCTTGGGGTTGTTCAATATATACTTCTTCTTCAATTGCTCCATTGAGGAAAGTTGTCTTTACATCCATCTGATGTAAGTTCCATCCCATGGAAGTGACAAGAGATATAATAGCTCTGATGGAAGTATATCTAGCCATCGGAGAAAAGGTTTCATCATAATCTTCTCCCTCCTTTTGGGAGAATCCTCTAGCTACGAATCTTTCCTTGTATTTATCCACGCTTTCGTCTGCTGCATGTTTGATATTATATACCCATTTTGAAGTTACCACTGATTTCTCTCTAGGTATTGGTACGATTTCCCATACTTCATTCTTCATAATGGATTTATGTTCTTCCACCATAGCTTCTTTCCATTGTCCCTTTTGCACGGCTTCTTCAAATGTGGTAGGTTCTTCATCTAGAATCTCCGTCATGTATGTGGCATAGCTTGAGAATATTTTAGGTCTTTTACTCTTTCTGAATGTTCCTTCTAGAACCTTGAGTCTTTCTGCATATTGTAATGTGGCTTCAAGCCAAGCTGGTCATTTCTTGGTTTTAGGTACAATATCTGAATCAATGTTTTCACATGGTTCCATAGGATGATCATGTGTTCCTTTTCTTCATTTTTGTTTTATGTGCTTTCTTCGTTAGGTTCTTCAATATCTTCTTCTTCAATAGTTTCTTCTATGGATTTATTGAAGGCCATCCTTTCATTGAATGTTACGTCTCTGCTGACTTCGATCTTGTGTTGTTCTGGAATATATATTCTATAAGATTTGGATGAATCACTGTATCCCACGAATATC
>ML808663.1:134969-151192 GCA_009831015.1 Picea engelmannii | reverse complement strand
CCTTACAATAACTTTTTGAGTATTTATATATGTGTTATATTCTCTTTTCCTTCATTTTTCAAAAAGCGCTTTCCTGATGATGGACCACACTAGTTTGGTCCGAAACGTCGAAGAAAATAAAACCTATGCGATGGATCCGAAAGCTCTCTCTGAACAAGAGATAACAACACAAATAGCCAAGGAGCTAACAGACAAAGATGCACAGATGAGGGAAAAAGGAAAGGAACTAGTAGAGAAGTTCCACATTTTGGAAAAGGTGGTACAGGGAGAACACACTACATGAGTGGATCGGGACGAGCCACATGTCAGTGTTGGAGTCATGTTGGGTGCAGGCCTATTTTGAGAAGAAAGTCTATTTTGGGCACATGCCTATTGCTATGAGGAAAATATCTCTATGGCCTGGGGTAAAGCACAACAAATGGAATGACATGTAGAAATCAAATCTAATCCCAAGTATGATATATAAATGAAATTCTAACAAGACAAGTTCAAGAGTCTACCTCATCCATATGTTCGATGAAGACCATCGTTGAGCACAAAACTCAAATATTTACACCTCCAAATTGTCCTCAACAACCAAGATACACAAGCATATGGTGATAATATATAATGTTAGCATATAGATTAGCATAATCCATTAACATACATGACAAATACGCCCATGGAATAATAATTCAAATATTTTCAAGATATCAATTAGATGAGAAAAGAGTATTTCTATTAAAATAATCAACAAAAGTATATAGGTGAGAAACTTCTGTAACAACACTTCTCGAAACTGAGAAACTAAGTCCCTCCAGTTGGGCCTCCACCACTTCAATACTCCACCAAATGCAAGATCATATAAAGGAGACAATGAGGTTCTCCATCACAAAGAAGGAAGATCTTGGGGGTTGAATAATGAGTTCAGACTTTCAAGGATAAAGGGATGCATACTCAATAGGAAGTGAAATTTCTCCAGAGTATATTTTCTCTCAAAATTTGAATTCTCTCCTCTTCCACAGCTTGGATATGTCAATTTATAGCCTTCAAATAGAACTGAAGGGTCGATTTGGAGTGTTTCTAGTATATTGAAGGTCAAGGATCATGGATATCATGACGTGACATGGAAACCCGACATAATTTTTAATTTTGAGCACCAAACCCGATGTACATGGGCTATAGTGGAGAAACCTGTGTATACACTTGTTGTCTAACTGGTAGGGCACATATATGTGGAAAAATGTACTTTTTTGGCTCTAGAAGGTAAAAAAGGGTACTTCAAGTCTACATAGGGAAATGGAAAGGCCATCCAAGCAAGTTGCATGGGGTAAGGAAAAAATTTCTATAATATATTACCCTAATGTGTGAGGCCATAGGAGTATCTATGATGGCTGAAATATATTATAATTCCCAGAAGTAGAGTGATGGAGACTCAGTTGGAAGTGATAGTTACTCATGAGAATATTAAAATCCAAAATGAGTTTGTACACATGGATGATAATATGAATTACACTGCAGATCTATGTGAAAATATACCAAATATTTGTTCATGGCCATGAATAGGAAATACAAAGTAGATACATGACATAGGTTTTCATAGTCATGAACAAGGCCCAGTGGAATTCAGTCTAGAAATCAAGCTGAAGGTATCTATATACAATGGAGTACAATCTAATCTCCCATAATCACTGAAGTCATATAGGTATTGTTCCAATGAAGGAAAACAACATAATAGGAATGCTACTACTGTAATATGGAGGTATTCTACACTATCCGTTGAAGGTGCAATTCTACATCATGTGAAGAGAGGAGTTAATTTCAAACACAATGAACGGTCATTAAGGTATACCATTAACAAACACGAGACAACCTACCAATAATGAAAGTAGGTATCAAGGCACTGAGTACATTCTTACAAGTGTGAATAAGGGTGTTGAGGTCGAACACTTGAAGAATCCATCGATCATGACACATTGATATATTCCCAATTTTTTATGGTGGGAGAACTTGCCATTAATGACTACAAGCCTCTAGGTACTCATAGGACTCTAGGTCTCATTTCCAAAATAGATGAAGTGAATTTGATGGAAGGATACCCAATGAAAGGAGAGCATTAAGGCATCTCTCATCAATTGGCACAAGGTACAAATCAATAGCTTGATGATTAGGAGGCTCTTAGATGAATAAGATGTTCATGAACCAATGACCTTGTGTGTCTTTCGCATGCACCAGATGTAAGTAGTGCATGAAAAATATCCTATGAATAACAACCAATAAGGAATACTTACGACAAAGGAGAGGAAACCACCAATAATGCTAATGGAATCGAATACATTGAATGAATCCCAATGCGTGAATAGATTTCTTGTCGTTGAACACGAGGAAAACCCCCTAGTCAGTGACGAATGAGGAGATGTCGATTGTTGGGTTCAAGGTTACCTGCCCATAATGAAAGTTGGACCAAGGTGCATAGTAGGACTACAACTTCATATGACTCTAAGACACACTGAAGGTATGGCCAACATGAAAAGTCAAGAGTTATTATAAATGACTGACACAAGCTTATAGACTTCCTTTGAACAAGATAATGAGACATATGGATAACACAGGCAACATAGACTTGATGATGAAACTTCATGATGCAGGAGGCATCAACAAACTCATCATAGGGACTTGAAGAATGACCAGTTGGAGGAATAAACTCTAAGTAACGAGCTCAAGTTCCTAAGGTCATGCTAAACCCAAAATTCAGATGATAAGTGGACTCAAATGTTTGTGCTATGTTCAAAGGCAACACAACTGCTGCTGATATGAGATAATATTCTTTTCCTGCCTGTCTTTTTTTTTTTTCATAGGAAAATAAATGCTATGATACAAGAGAGGAAACTAGTGTCGCGAGTAATAAATTGTCTCCAAATAGTGGAACATACCTATGCTCAATGCAAGGAAGTGCATGTGGGGCATGCACACTTAGGGGAATGTTTCCTCTTGTTGGCAAACCCATGGTTCAACGCTTCAACAACACACCAAAAAAACCCTAACTACCGGCCCTTTCAGAAACACCTGCGAAGAAGATGAAGTCTCACTCGAGGTAGAGACAAGGGTGGTTGCAGGACTCCAGTTTATGCAACCTTAGCTGGCACATAGATCTATGATCAAAATAATATAACAAATCACTTAGTAGTTCTCAGTCATTAATACTTATCCTTTCTCTACAGTGCAGATAAACCCTAATTATAGTGCAACATAGTATTCAACAAGATTCAACACATTCAAGCACTAAGCACATCAACATAGATTAGATCTAGCATCTTATTCACATCATTAGGCACTAAGCTATCATATTCATCTAAGAGTACATAATTTCACTAAGAACTAATCATATGAACCATAAAACAACCATAATGCACAGAGCAACCACAACATAGGATATACGTGGTTCACCCCAGCCTGGGGCTACGTACACCAACTCTTTTTCTTGTTTATTATCTTTTGTCAATCGTCTACATGCACATAGACACAAGGTCCTACTCCACCTAGGATAGGAATCTACACACACCTCTCTAGATCCTCCTTCCCTGAGATAGGTTACAACACAAATCCTTTACACAGTCACTTGCACTTAACCTTGCAAGCCTCACACAATATGCACAAATCATTTACAACTATCACTTGCACTTAGCACATTACTTAGCACCTAGCATAACACCACCTACTTACATCACCTAGTTTTCTATTTATACATTACAAAAGGTCCTAAACATGGGTAAACCCATGGGTCAACATCCCCATACTTGTTACATAAGCCCAAAACCCAAAAATCCCTAAAAGGGGCCGAGATCTCGTGATCTCTGCTTCGACTTGCGCTACGCCTTCGATAGCCTATCGAAGTCCCAAAATAGGTCAAACCTGACCAAGGATATCCAAAACTTGGTCAAGGGACAACAAACCCCCAACACTCACCTGTGACGCATCCCGAGTCACTCTAATCTGGGTAGCTCCGCATCAAAAGTCGCAAGCCTAGCTCGAGCTACTTCGACCTGTTGCTTCACCAAGGCCTCCTGCTCAATGAACTCTTGAATAACTACCTCGTTCATAGGTCCCTCTAAGAATTTTTTTAATAAAGTGACTACTTGTTCCAGTTCTGTTCCTCGGCCTTCAATCTCCTCAAATAGTTGGCAAACTTCATCCTGGACTAGTTGGAGCCTCTGAGTCACTTCCATGACTTTGCTCAGTATGGTATGGACCTGCTTCTATGCAGTGCATTATTCCTGGGATATTTTCATTATTTCAATTGTTGACAAGAGATTCAACTGAGCCTGTACTATCACCCCTTATTGCTTTGCCTCCTAGAGCTGTGACTCCAGTGTCTTCAGTTTAGGGTCCTCAGTAAGTCATTCTTAAGTCTGCGCGCTTATACTACTAAGTTGTTTACATTTCAAAGATAATTCTCTGATCCTCTTAACTGCACTCTGGGAAGTGCTTTTCTTTGATCTCGCACGTCCTTCGGAGTACTTGGTATTGTTTGTAGCTATAGATATTCTATTCTCCATTGAAGCTATTGGGTGGCTTCAGTGAGCTGCGCTACTTGATTCTCTATTGGGTCTTCCTCCTTTTTATCTAAGCCCGTCACAGAGTGAAGTGATCTACTGACTGCTTCTTTTACTCCAACCTGCTCTACAATTTGTTGTTATTTCTCATGCTAGATCTTCGCTTTCTCCTATTCAAAGATTTTTTGGAGGTCGTCCTTCTCTTGCTACGCAACTTGATGTTTCTCTATCACTTCCTCTTGTGATTTCTTCAGGGCCACTATGGCCTTTTTTGTTTCTTCCTATGCATGACAAAGGTGAGCTTCAGAGGCATCATCTAGTCTGTGGAGTTGGGTAGGCTCATATCCCAACTCTGTTCCTTCTGATGGCGGGGGCACAGTGGACACTGCACGGCTGGAGTGAAGGGCGTGTTGTACCCCTCACAATTTTGCTTCAATTTTTTCATACATGGTCTCTTGCTTAGGTTCATTTATCTACAAAAGATATTTTGAGGCATCTTATATAGCTGCGATGATGAATTCGATGTCATCGAGCATGAGCACAGTCTGCATCTTGGTCTTACTAGCTTTTGACTTCTTCTGCGATGTGGGTTTTGTGGGAGAAAACAATCTTTTTTTAGACAACTCTTCATCATCAACGAGATTCTGTGGCAGTGTTATTTTTCCTTTCTTATGCTGATCTTCTTTTCGATTTTTCTCTTCTTTATCTACTTCTTCATCAAACCCTCCTCCAAGTGATTCTGAAGTAGTTTCTTCTGATGCACTGTTCAGCTGTTGGACCTCTTTTATCTTCTTCCTTCTGCTAGTTCCAAGTGTATCATACCCTTCCCAAGTGACCATCGAGCTTCTGATTAGTTCAGGATCAGATAGTTCTATGAGGTCAACTGGGATATGGAGATCTATAGGCCATTCCTTAGTTATTTCTTCTAGGTCCTCCTCTATGATTTTTTAATAACTTTGTAGTACTTCTTTGTGTTAGTCTCCATGTCCATTGATGTAGATAAAATGTTTGTATGCATGGAACTTCACAAATGGCCTAAACCTGTGCAAGGTGTTCGACATTATACGAGGGACAACCTCAATATCCCTGTTTAACTGCAGGTAGTAGGTGTGGAACATCGCATTTGAATGAAATTTTTTTCCCATATCACTTGAATACCAGAGTGAAGTGAAATTTATGGCTAAGGGTTTAGATGGCTCTAGTTCAGGTAATGTCTCACCTTCCAGCATCTCCCAAGATATGAACACGATGAGGATCAAAAACCAACTAAAATGGAATTCATAGCCCTGATCCTAATCTTCGTGGTAGTCTTGGTCCAACTGGTACACTAAGTACTTTGCCCAGTTCATCTGTAGCCCCCCCATGCATTTTCCTGCAAGGTCAACAAAAAACCTTGTAACCTGCATGGGTCTATTCTTCTGGACTATCTTACCACCAATCAACTGGAAAGCAAGGAGAATTGTGCCATTATGAATGGAGTTTACCTTGTATCCTCCCTTACCCTTCTCCACATCGCCATATGTATCTTTAATCTTCTGCTCCAGGGCATGGTCTGCAGCCTTCCCTGAGTAAAATTTTTGTGGGTCTGGTCCCTGCATGCTCAATCTAGTGATCCGATGGATCAATGTTGGGTTTACGGTGATGCATTTGTCTAGCCACAAATAACCACCATGGAAGCTTGAAAACAGGAGCTTAACACATGCATTAACCTCCTGGTGCCTTCCAAAATGGGGTATTTTCATTACGTTCATAATAGTGGACTGCGCGAGGTCCATATTCCATGGATGGGGGATTATCATCGACTTCTTTCCCTTCATCATAGTCAAATACCTATGAAGATTGAGCATGTTGAATTTATTTCGATCCCCTAGGTTAAGGTCGTTGATCTTTAGTGTCATGATCGTATCCGACTGAGGCTTTCCTGTGCGTATCCCCTTCGGGAGGTATGCAGTGACCAAGGTGTATTCAAAGTCCCTAGGGACACTCTCACGATTCACCACACCGACCAAAGGCGGGATATAGTCGGGCAGGATGGAAGGGATTAACTTCACATTCGCCAAGTCATCTTAGTGCTTGGTTCTTTTCTTGGCTGCAGCTCAGGATGGTATGAATCCACGAGCAGTCGACGAGGAGGATTGCACTCCTCTCATCGATGACGCTT
Source organism: Picea engelmannii (assembly GCA_009831015.1). Lineage (NCBI taxonomy): Eukaryota > Viridiplantae > Streptophyta > Pinopsida > Pinales > Pinaceae > Picea > Picea engelmannii. The sequence continues at coordinate 144,499 of ML808663.1, read as the reverse complement.
GAATTCCGATGAACATCACCCTCTCATCCATAATTTTGATGAGAAATTCTTCGACGGATTTTTCTGTAGTGCTGAGTTCGTCTGACATGCATGCTCAAGATCGGATAACTCAGGTCAATGAACAAATGCTTAATGCAATAGAATATGTAGTGAAGTCTCAGTAAGCACATCACAGTAACAATGAGTTCTCTTGTTGGGTCGGATACAATTCACATAAGTGTTCTCGGCACAACAATTGACAGAATAAGTAGACAATGATGTAACAGATCCCTCCAATGGATAGGAAGCCTTCATCAATGCAGTTCTTTCCATTATGGCATGATCCCAATGGTTCGATGGTGAGATTCTTGATCATAACTGATGTTATAACCATTAGGGAATGTCAATCTAATGGTTATAATTCCTCCAACGTTCATATCGCTCCGCCATGGAGAAGTGCCAATTTGGGTTGCTCTGATATTTCGACAAAGTTCAAATTCTGGAGACCTTCCTTCTGCGAAGTCTTCTTTGGAACTTCCTGTAATTTCTCCAACTTTTCTTTCTTCTTGCTAAGATTTCTAGCCTTCTTCCCTGTGATCAGTGTCTTGGTATTCCTCTTTCCATTCTGATTCTTATCTCCTCTTGTCATAGTAACTTCACGTTGTTGGTGATATTTCCTAGGGTTCAAGTCCAATACTTATTCTCTTTCTGGGGTAGATGCTCTACTCTCTTGTACAGACAGGTGTTTCAAATATTCTTGTGTTATTTCAAGTTTGACATCCATATTTCTGGTCCTCAGTAGCTTCGAATGGTTCTCCTGTTCTTCTATCAAGTGTGTTATTCTCCTAGTCATGAAATCCTTTAATTCTTGTTTTTTCTATTCTATAGCTTCCTCTTCTTGTTTTCTTTAGATATGATCTTTCTCAATCAAGGTTTTTCCTAGTAACATAGAAAATGGGGCGTTGTTCACAATAAATTTAACAACCTCAAATTCCTCTTCTGTCGAAGTGCCAAGAGCACTCATAGATGTCTGGGTAAGTCTTCCACATAGGGTTATCAACTTTCCTCTAAATAATCCTATTCCTCCCAATGAAGGAATCATAGAAGGATTTCCTAAAATTTCCCAAGTTCTTTCTGTCATAACATTCACCTGTGTCTCCCCATCTAGAACATAGTCTATGTCGAAGTCTCCTTTTCTTGTTTATATGCACTCTTTCTCTTTGAATATCTATGATAAGTTGATATCTCTGTGATCATTCAGGGTGTCTTTCATTTGTAGTAATACAATCTCTGATTCTTTTGGGGGTTCTGCTATGGTCTTAGTTTCTTAGCCTTCCTCAGGGTTTTCTTGTCTCATATTCATTCTTTCAACCTTAGCAATCATTCTAGGGAAATCCACAATGTCATGTTCCATAGATTTACAACAAAGACAACTAGGTTTTCTACCAGGGCATGCCTTAGCAATATGTATATTGGTTTAACTACTCTCTTTTACTGTCTGAGTTATTGAACTAGGGTTCATGTCTTTTGGGTTTCTATCAAAGCCTCTAAAACTATCGACCCTCTTGGTAAACTAGAAGGCAACACAGTACATAGAAAGTAATGCACAGTATCACTCGATATAGATTTAAATGGGTGGTTGTAAGACTCAGGTGTTTACAGCCTAGGATTGAGTATGAGATAGGGGTTTGTTAACCAGAGCCATGCGCTATGATCTATGAATGTAATATACTTATTCCTCACAAGTGCACGTTTCCATTTCACATTTTAATTCTTGAACAACATAATCGTATTCCATAACAATATATTAGCTCCTTTATTAAGCATAACAATGAACTGCTGAAAGAAAGAAAAGAGATACATGAATTCATCACATTAAACAGATATTACCATGGTTCACCCCCTCCTGGGCTACACACACAAATATTTGTCTCTTGGTTCTTTTATTTTGATAGTTCTGCATCTCCAGTGTCGGGCGTTTACAAATCCCTTTGATGGGTAAGATCTGTACGAGGTGAACTAGATCAGACCAAGCTCCACAATCTACAATCTAATCCTCGGATCTTCCTCCTCTCCTCTATTATTATCTCAACAACTTACAAAATTGGTCGATGACCATATTATGTAACACATCAACTCATATTTAGCTACGATAGAGTATTACAAAAGATGAACTAATGCAAAAGAGAATTAACCCCTCTATGATACCTATGTATCTCTATTTATATATATCGAGATCTTCATACATTTACAATGTATTACCAAAACCCTAACCCTATCGGTGTTAGGTATTCCTCCCATGCACACGTGTTGTTCTTCCTCCAGCTATCATTTTCCTTGTGCATGCTTTCTTTCATGCGTGCATGCTGTGTTACCTTCCAGTTGTTACTTCCGTTTCTGCATGCTTTATTTCTCACGATCCTCCTTATTTCCACATCTTCTTGGTGCCAAAATCCCCCCAAAACTAACATGTGACTCATCTCGTGTCACCTAATCCTTATGAGCTTCTTCGATCTCCTTGGTGATCATCTAGAACTTTTCATTGAGCTCTGTTGCTTTTGTCAGTGCCTGCGCAGTCTTCTCCTTGATGGTGTCTACTACCTGAACTGCCACTTCATCACTCAACAATCCTGCACATTAAATCTAGGTATGTCCTATCTGTGTTTTATATCCTTCGGCCTATGCGATTATTTCTGCTACCCATTCATGCAGTGGTTCTATTTGAGCCTGACACTCATGTTTCTGTGTTTGCATAGTGATAAGTTCTGCCTACATATTCTTTATATCCTGCGTCCCTTTGACTTGTTCTGGGATTGGTATGGTCTTATGCCTCTGTTTGAGTTCTTGGATCATTGCATTGATCCTTTCCTCTTCCCTATCCCAACATTGGACCTGTGGATCCTCATCCAACCTTGTCCAAAGTTGTGTTTCTTTATCGAGCAATTCGGTTGTTGTGATAACCTATTGTTCCATCTCTTACAGCTGCATTGTTGCTTCCTGCTTCCTTTTCTCCTTTACTGCCGGTGGAGTGGTTGATGTGAGCTATTTGTGGATATTCTCAATCTCCTTATGATATTGATCAATTTCATGTGAAATCTGGTCAATCTTTCCTGCTACGAAGAGTTCATTCCCTTGCGCGGTGCTTAGGCGTTTCTCAAAATCTCCTTCCACTCTTTGTTCTAGCTCATTTCTGCATTCTTTTTCCTCATGTGTTTCGAGCTTGGCCTGCTCACAGACTTTTTCCAGCGCCTTGCTCTTCTTTTTTTGTTGTTGTAGCTCCACTAAGTTTTTATGTGCACGAGACTGTACCTCATGGTCGACACTAACTTGAAATTTGTGTAGTGCCCTTGATGGCATCCATGTCAATACCAATTGGATGTGGTCCAAGTCTTTTAGGGGTGGCTGCCCCATGATTTCATCCATGCGTAGCATGTTAGGTTTGATGTAAATCATTGCATTTGCATGTGGCATGGGGTGGATTGGGTCTCGTTCTTCTACCTCCACTCTTTTTTTGGCCTTTATTTTTGGTGGCTCTGTGCCTCTGTTGCTTCTTGTTGTCTGCGCTTCCCCAAATTTCTTGAGGAACTATCCCATTTCTGCCATCTCTTTTTTCAGTTTATCCCTGTGATACGCTGCATGCTCGAAATCTTCCACCAAGAAATCCTAGACCATTTTAGCGATCATTTCCCCATTTTACTCTGTTATCATATAGTCTGGTGATGCTCATTGTGCCTTTGATTTCTTGTGCGCACCTCCTTCCTACGTGGTTGGTCTCTTATTTCCCCCTTGTTTCTATGTGATGGGGTTCGAGGTAGTCTTCGTTACTCCCTTAGGTTGTTTCGGGTGTCTGTTGGTTGGTTGTGTAGTATCTTTCAGCCCCTTCTGGGTCCCTATCTACTTTGACCCTTCGTCTACCTGAGTTGTCTTTTTTTGGCCCGTCATTGGTTTCTTGGGCACTGGGACTTCTAGAAGCTTTGTTTTTGCCTTCCTTGCCTCTCCTTCTGTTGTTCTTTCCAGTACTTCCCAGGTAATGGCTGGCATCCTCCATTCATCAGGACATTCGATGATGACCATGTCTATATCACCTTCTGTGATGTAGTAGTGCATCGATATCCACTGTTTATATGGATCCTGCCTTGGTTGTATCGACATTGTCTAACCCGTGGCCTAGATATTGGCAATGTTTGCATATCACACGACAGACTTTGGTGTTATTATCCATGATCGGCTGATGGCTTCATGTATGTCCCACAAGTATTCTTATAATATGATTCCATTCTCCCTCTTATGCTTGACATGTGGCCCAGATCTTAGTAATAGGTATCTCGCTCCCATTGGTTGTGGTCTAGTGAAAAAAATTACATATTCTAGTTCTGGCCATCCCATGAAGGCTATTAGGGTGATCAACCATGAGTAATGGAATTTTGTGCCTAGGTCCTGTGCATCCTTGTAGTCCACCTAAAAAAAATTCAATAGATATGGCACCCAGCTCATAAAGGTGCCTTCTGCGCTCTAAGCTGCAACTGCAATGACTCCTGTTGGTACTTCCTCTTTGCGACATTTTCTGAGAAATTTGCAAGCTGGAATCTTTGTGCCCATTTTTGTAGTTGTGTTGTTGATTAGTTTGATTATGATGCCCCTCGTTCCTCTTGCGGTTCCATATTTCTTCTTCATATCTTCTTCTAATGCTTTCTCCTTGGATTTGTCATCCAGAATCAACGCGAGATCCATACCCTGAATGGGTAGTCCTGTTATCTGCGCCATAATCTCAAAAGTTATGGGGATGGGTTTATCCATCCATATATCCCCTCCATGCATGACTGCTAATAGCTTCTTGATGCATTTTTTAGCGTACTAGCCTCTGCCAAAATGTGGTAGCTTCAACAAACCTAAGACTCTTTTTCTTTCCAGCCCAACTGCCCACTGGTGTGGCTGGATGATCATTTCTCCAAGTTGGTTTACAGTTATGGTCTACATAAATACCCTCTATGCAAGTTTTGGGAACTTGGTTTCATCTAATATGTCATGGTCAAAATACTTGAGCTTCCCAACCTGATCCAGTAGTTGCGGTTCTACCTGTACTCCATTTGGTATGCGTGGTAGCACAATTTCTTCTGTAGGTTTCTTGCGAGGTGAGCTTGGTATCTGAATTCTGTCTTCCTATTGTGGTGGTTGGTTAGAAGTTCCAGAAACTTCTGATTGTTCCCCCATCAGCCATTTTGGCCAATCCGAGGTAGTTCCAGCGGTCTCCTCTGTTGGTTCAGCTAGGCTGGGTGCTTGCGAATCGTCTGGTTGCACTATTTCTCCAATATTCTGTGTCAATCTGTTAACTTCCACAATTGATTGAGTGCCTTCTAGTTGCACTTCCCATTGCATTTCCACTTCCTCATTCTGAGGCTTCTACGTCACTGCTGGCATATCCTCTTTCATCGTCCCTGCTTATGGCTAGTGAATTTCTTCCAGTAGTGGTGTAGGGTTCACTGGTATCACCCCTGGGGATGGGATCTCATCGATATCAATGATCTTCAGCTACTGTTGCTCATTTTCCTCTAGTGGTCGTCGTGACCTAGTTTGAACCCTGGTCGGTCTAGCTGTCTGGCCTGGTTCTGCTGGCTTCGGTGGTGCCATAGTGGTGACTGTCAAACATTTGTTGAGTTCGAATGAATTTGGTGAGATTTGTGGTCTCTCTCTATTTTTTCTGGCTTCTATTTATCTCTCTTTGTTCTTCTTTCATGAATAGACCAATTGCTCCTGTGCTCATGTGTCGTATGGGCTTGTCATGAAGATTTTCGAGGATGCTTCATCCATGATGTGATTAATGAACCATAACTATGGTTTCAATGCATATGTGGCGGTATTGTCCTTTCCATTACGCTTTCTTTTCTGTCTCGAGTTGGCACATTTAATGTGATGTTCCCTCAGTCCTTGATGTGCTTTATTTCCTCTTAGTGTTGTCCTGTCATACTTCTTTTTCCGACTTTCCGTTTCCCGCTCGTTTTTATTTTTTATGTAACCGTTGTCCTTGCCTTTTCTAAATTTATGTTTCTAACGTCATGTGGTCTTTCTCTCTCTGGCATGCTGCATGATTTTTAGTCTGGTTTCCCCTTCTTCTTTTTATTGCGCGATGGGTGGTCGACTATCCTTGTACAACTTTAGTTAGCTCCCGTTGATTATTTATCTTAGATTTTCACCTACTAAATCTCTTAACTTTACAAATCCTCCATTTGTTACAGATTGTACCTTGTATGGTCCTATCTAATGCATTCTAAGCTTCCCCGGGTGCTGAAACAATTTGTTGTCATAGAGAAATACTAGATCTCCTTCCTTGAATGTATTCTTCTTGATGTGTCGATCACACCAAGATTTTTCTTTGGATTTCTTCACTTGTTGATGGAATCCTCCAAGGATTCAGTCTTCCTCCATTGAAAATAACTTATTCATTTTTTCTTGTACTATGCCCCATTCTGTCATTTGTGTGATAGCTGCTACGCATAAGCTAGGTACTAAAAATTCTAATGGCACTACTGCTTCTTGGACATAGACTAGTTTGAATGGTGTGTTCCCTGTCAAATTTTTGCATGCAGTCCTATATGCCCATAATACTGCTGGTACTTTGAGGTCCCAGTCATCTCTGTTGATGTTACAGATCTTTGTTAGTGCATTCTTGACAATTTTGTTGAAGTCTTCTACCGTGCCATTTTCTTGTGGGTGATATGGTGTGTTCTTCTGGTGACAAACTTCAAACTGTTCGAGCATCGCACAGATGGTCTTGTTTATGAAGTGTGTGCCTTGGTCACTCATCAAAATTTTTGGGCACCCAAATCTGGTGATTACTTGCTCAAACAAGAAGTGTGCAACTATCTATGCGCTGCAGTATTTTACTGGTGTGGCTTCCACCCATCTTGTTAGGTATTCCGTCGTGGTGATGATGTATATTTCCCCTATCCTTTTAGATGGTGGGTTAATGGGTCCCACAAAGTCTATTTCCCATTTATCAAATGCATATAATTTTACTTGTCGATGTAGTGGCATGTTGTCCCTTTTGTTGGGTTTGCCTACCCTTTGATAGACATCACATCCCTGAGAATATTCGTTCGTGTCTTTGTGATTCGTTGGCCACCATAGTCCTATGTGTAATACCTTCTGTGTGGTAGATTTTCGTGCATAATTTCCTCCTGCAATTCCCTCATGGGATTCTTCTAAAATTATTGGTCGTTCATGCTCTAGCACGTACCTTTGTAAAATGGTATCTACGCCCATCCTGTATAGATGTCCTGTGATCACTTGATAGTCGGTTGTGCGTACTACCAGATTCTTCTTCTACGTGGTGGTATATTCTTGTAGCATAGTACCAGTGCTTAAGTATTGGATGATATCTATGAAGTAGTCATTAGCAATCTGTACTAAGAATAACTGTGCATATGAAAAGGTGTCTTCTAGATTCGTAGGTTCTTCTCCATTTGTGACCCTTGACAGGTGGTCAGGTCTTGCATTCAATTTTCTTGGTTTAACTATTAATTCAAAATCAAATTCTTGAAATAGTAGTAACCATCGAAAGATTCTTCCCCCCAACATTGGCTTGTGATCTGAGTGATCTGTAAACATATTAAAGTGTTTCCCCAATAGGTAATGTCTGAACTTCTACAATGCATAGACCATGGCTACACCTTCTCTTTCTGTCGCGTTATAATTTTTTTCCGAGTCAGATAGTTTTCTCCTTGTGAACTCTATCAAATGATCCAAGTATCCCACTCCTAGCTACGCTAAGATAAATCTAAGTGTTATCGTTGATGCATCTACATGCACATGGAATGTCTTTTCCCAGTCTGGAAATACTAATATTGGTGCAGTAACCCTATTTTCCTTCAGGGTATCCAAACCATGTTGACACTCGTCGTTCCATTGGTATTTGGTATCCTTCCTTAAAAAAAATTCTATTGGTTCTATGATCTATGCATATACTTTGATGAATTTCCTATAGTATCTGGTGTGCCCTAAGGTTTCTCTTAGCTATCGGACTATTTTTGGTGCTGGTAAGTTAACAATGGCGGTGATCTTGGTCAGATCCACTAACAAGCCTTGTTTGCATACTGTGTGGCCCAATAGTATCCCAAAAGGTGTTCCAAATATGCATTTCTTGATATTCAGTGATATCTAGCACTATCTGCATCATTCTAACATTAGTCGTAAAACTTCCACATGGTTTTTCAATAGACTGTAAACTGTCCAATCATCCAGGTATACTTCGAGGAACTGATGGATGAATTCCTTAAATGTTGCGATGACTAATCTGGAGAATATTGTGGGTGCATTCTTCAGTCTGAACAGTATGATTGTGTACTAATAAGATCCTCATTCCATCGCAAACATGGTCTTTTGTCTGTCCTCCTATGCTATCTTAATTTGATGGTAGCCTGAGAATCCATCAGTGAATGAGTAAGCTTCATGTCCCACCACATTCTCTAACACTTCATCCATGAATGGTGTAGGGAATGGGTCGTGTAGGCATGCGTAGCTCAACTTATTCAAGTCAAAACATATCCTAATCCCTCTTCCTTGTTTCTTGTCATGTACTACCATCGGGCTTATCCATTATGCTTCTTCAACTGGTTTGATGATGTTGGTTTCGAGCATCCTATCAATATCATCTTTAACTTTTTGTTTATATATGGGGTTTAGTATATAGGGTCCTTGTCTCATAGGTCTCTCTTTAGGTCTGAGTCGTATCTTCATCTCTCCTAGTTCTCTTGTTATACCCTTCATCTCTGTAAATGTTGTGGGAAAAAGGTCGCTATATTCGTGAAAAAATTATGTGATTCTTTCTACTATTTGTTCATCCTAGTAGTCTCCAATGCTGGCCATTTTGGGTTGCTCAGTTGTCTCAATGTTAACTTTCTTTACCTTGATTGGCGCGACAATGAATTCTGATTCTATGGGTGGTCCTTCCACATCTCTTTCACCTTCTACTTATTCAATATGAATATCATGTGGGTCATCTTTATCTGGTGCTTGCTCCTATACATGATAACATGACAGTAGTTCCTTGACTGTCTGTTTATTCCGTTGTTGCTCTTTTGTGATAAATTATATTTTTGTTTCTTTGATGAATATTACTCCTCTAATTCATTTGAGAGTTGCGTCTATGTTGGGGTTCTCATGCTCGAATGAGAAAGTGATTGTGAAGTTCTGTTTCAACCTCCTCCATGTTGTATTTCCTTTGCAGAATTCTTGACCTGTGTACCAGTTTGTTGGTATGCCCTCTAAAGTATGTATGAAATGATGAGGCCATTCCTATGTGTTGGAAATACTAAAGCAACTGAGAGGGGGGGGGGTGAATCAGTTGTGTATAAGCTTAAACAATTTTATACTTATTAAAACATTATTAACCTTTATTCATGTGGTCATCAACAATGTACAGCATATGAACAGTAAAAGAAAAATCATCAGTTACACATGAAGTACACACAGAGACAGATTTTCACGAGGAAACCCATAAAGGGAGAAAACCTCTTCTTCTTCGAAATGATAGGCAGTCTTTTGCAGTTCTGTAC
>ML808663.1:109094-128377 GCA_009831015.1 Picea engelmannii | reverse complement strand
TCTACTACATCCCAAACATCAGCACCCAAGGCCATTAAATATGTTCTCATTCTAATCTTCCAGAAGGAAAAATTTGTTCCATCAAATAGAGGAGGCTTAGAAGCTGAAGTCCCTTCATGACTCGTCATGTTTAAGCTTACAGATCTACCTTTAAATAAAAGGAACCCGCTCTGATACCAATTGTTGGAAATACTAAAGCAACTGAGAGGGGGGGGGGGTGAATCAGTTGTGTATAAGCTTAAACAATTTTATACTTATTAAAACATTATTAACCTTTCTTCATGTGGTCATCAACAATGTACAACATATGAACAGTAAAAGAAAAATAATCAGTTACACATGAAGTACACACAGAGACAGATTTTCACGAGGAAACCCATAAAGGGAGAAAACCTCTTCTTCTTCGAAATGATAGGCAGTCTTTTGCAGTTCTATACATCATTTACAATTGAGCACCAACTCAATGTGAGGCTGCTACCTCTGTTTTACAAGCTACAACTTGTTGAGAGCTCCAACTCTCTGTTTTTCTCTAGCACCCACTAGAAGGAAGCACCAACTCCCTGGTTTCTCTAGCACCAACTAGAAGGAAGCACCAACTCCCTGGTTTCTCTAGCACCAACTAGAAGGAAGCACCAACTCCCTGAGAGTTTCTAGCACCAACTGGATGGAAGCACCAACTTCCAATCATACAGGCACCAACCTGTATAACAGAGAACAAGAGTTCTCCCTTGCACCACCCTGCCACCCTGTTTTCTCTGACTGCAACCAGATGGAAGCTACAACTCCCTATGTTCAAGCACCTACTTGAACCTCTGAGGACAACAGTCCTCCCGAGCACCTCCCAACCACCCTCAAATATGAAATAATGAACACACAGACAATTACACAGATAAATCAATTCTTAGCTCTCTTTCTTTGTATTTGATCTTCAACAAACTATTCTTCAATTCTTTTATTCTTCTGGTTGTTTAGCAGGTCAGCACTGCATCACCCTTTCTGTTCTATTCTTTCTATCCTTCTGTTCTGCTTCTACTCTCCATTTCGTCTCACTCTGTGCATTTGCTTCCTTTCCTGCTACACCTCTGCTCTTTTCCTTTTCTTACTGTTCACTCATTTTTCTATACAGAACAACCAACCCCAATTCAGTCTCGTTCATATTCTTTTATACAAGCTACCTTAACGATTCCACTTCCCCTTCCAATCGGTAATACAGGGACATCTGTCTTGGCAACTGAAACGCTAACTCCTTTGTCATCATTAGTCTATTTCACTTAACTGATTCATAATTGAAGCGTTAATGTGTCAGGAAGAACAGCAACCCTCCAATCACTACTTGATCCAACGGTTCAGATCAAATCAGGATTTCATATATCGTGATTTCGGCACTTTCGATGACATAATGTTTATGTCCACGAGAGTCGCGATTTCCCGATTCGCGATGTGCTTCAGCCCTCCCGGCTGAGCCCTGGTCCATGTGACCGTTACCCGTGACCGCAACCATACCTCTCGAAAAACTGCGCTAGCCCTCCTGGCTAGAACATGGTCCATATGACCTGTCTCTGTGTGACCTTGGTCTTGTCACTCCATCGGTGTTTCAGAATTTCTAATGTTCAAGGTTCTTGTCACTTCCAAATCGCGATTCGCGAAACTATGACACATGCTATGATCAACGGTCCAGGTATAACCTTGGCTCAACGGCTACGATTGAGTCGCGATATCGCATATCGTGAAATCGGGGTTTCTGATGTCAAGTGACTTTGTCATTCCAAAGTCCCGATCCCCGATACTCCATTTAGATAATCAATGGTCCAGATCACTTCTAGCTCGACGGCTCAGATTACATCGCAAAATCGCATATCGCAATTTCGGAGTTTCTGTTGCAGTGTGTTCTTGACATATCAAAGTCCCGATTGCCGATGCCTCTGCTGACGTCACACGTGGTTTGACACGTGTTAGATCCTGCCATGTGTCACTCTGATTCGTGAATTGCATGAGCCTAAAGTGTTAGATCTTCCTGACACCTATCATCCTCTGGTTGTGCCACGTGTCCCTGGGTGACGTGGTCTACCGACGTGAGTTGGATCAACGGTCTAGATCTCATGTTGATCTGACGGTGCAGATTCAGTCGGGATTTCGCATATCGTGAAATCGGGATTTTCGAGGCATTGTATTATTTGCATATTAAAACCCCGATCCCTGAAACTCCGATGAAGCCTCCTGTCTACACGTGGATGGTCCCGATCTCTGCTTGATTTAATGGCTGCGATCAAATCGCGAAATCGCATATCGCGATTTTGGGGTTTTCGTTGTCGAGTGAACTGGACATTTCAAAGTCCCAATCGCCGAATCTCCGATGACTTATCTCCCTCATAATTTCTACAAATCTGACGGTTGTCGGCCTTTCGGGAAATTTGAAAGGGATCCAACAGTCACTGGATCGCTGTCTTCTTTCTTCTCTGCAAACTCTTGCTACGCGCGATTTCTTCAATGTTGTTCCTCCTGAGCTTTTACGTCCGAATCCCCAAGGGGTTTTATCCTTCATATCCTTCCATCTCCGTTGTTGCCATTAATGACAACAACCATCAACACGCATTCGTTGCTTGTTCAATATTTTCCAACACTATGGTGGCATCATTTTCCACAATGTTTTTCACTTTGCCAAGTGTTCCGCTAGTGCCTCTTGTCCTTGGTATTGTTGTTTTTGTTGTATTCATATTCTGCGCTGAACCTTATGTGCAGTAAGCACTTACATTGATACCAGTCTGTGATGGTCTCTTTATGTGTGCCCCACCATATTGAGGGTGTGGCCTTGAGTGCTAATTCAAGTGCTGACAGTTGTTGGTCCATTAATACTTCATCTTCATATTGTTTCAAGAATGTTTCCAAATCATTTAGCCCATGGAAACTGGGTAGTTCTCTAATTTATGTGCCTACCCATCTTACTGCGCGATTTATTCTTGCACATCTTCGCGTGGATACTTTGTGTAGTCTATGCTGCCAGTTTTCTAACATGGTATCTGATTCTATTGTGCATGATGTAATGCTCCACCAACTGAGTACTTCATCTACAGTTGGGTTAATGTAATCCTCATCGTGCACAGTTGTTCTGTACAACTGGCCGATCTCCTCTAAGTCCAGGCAAGTGGGTTCTACAAACCTCTCCCCTTCTGATGGATCTAGTGGTGCTATGAACCTGTATTCCCCGGATTCAAATGTCATTTTCCTAGTTTTCAAATTGATTATGGTCTAGTTTTCAAACGCCCAATCCAGAACAAGTAGTACCGGGTAAGGTGTTGTGTCGTCCACTATTTAAACGACTTCAAAGTATTCTTTAGTGCACACTCCATCAAGATCTATTGTTACTCCTTTCAGTCTACCTATTGGTAGGACTCTATGCTCGTTTACTACTTTTAATTGGACATTTGAGTATCCCAGTGTTGGATCTCCCATGCATTGCCAGGTATTCTTGGGTAGCACATTCACTTCAGATCCTAGGTCTAGTATAATGTCTCCCATATTGAAATTCTCAATGTTAGCATTTAGTCTAAATTCCCTACTTGTTCTTGTTCTGGTGTGTAGGTGATTGCCAGTTTTTGGTTCTATCTTATCTTCCATCTTGCTGCTACATTTATCTAGTATGTTTTGCAATATTTTCATAGATGAAGGATCACTTAATAATTTTATGCATGATTGAAAAAATCCTTTTGTTCTACTTACATGTCCCTTGGGTTGCATTCCATTGGTATGATTCAGTGACGGCAGCATCTCGTATTCTGGGGCTTCCTTGGCTGGTTGCGTAGTTGAAGTCAATGCTCTGTCCTTCTTCTGAAATTCTTGTCTGGCTTCCTTAAAAGTCTCCTTTTCTTTCGGTGTGTCGAACTACTTTTGTGGTTCAATGTTCTTCTTTATCCATTGGTTCTTTGTTGGTTCCCTTCGAACTACGTTACTTCCTATTTTCGTTCCTCCACGAGTGACTATATTGATGTTTCTTCCATCATCCCCGGCTTAGGTTGAAATCCACTGGACATTCTGATTGTTTTGTTTCCTCTTATCCTAGATCTTTACTAGTAGTGTCAGACATTCCTCTATTTCATGGTCCGACGTGCGACAATACATCAAAGTTACGAGTGGGAGTGGATATTCCCATGCATAATGTCCTGGTTGTTGACAATTGTGACATGTTACTGGTCCTCTACCATGTTCAAAACATCCTCTGGCTCATCCTCCTCCTTGATAGCCTTCTCTGTCACCTCTCGATGCGTTTTACTGTGGTGCCTAATTATACTGCGCGGTATTGTACTAGGGTTGTGTCGGGTTGTACTACGACTGCATGTTATTGTATGGTTGTTGTGCAGTATTATACTGATACTGTGCAATGTTGTATGGAGATGTGGTTTGATTCAACTATGGTGTTTCTTGCCTAGTCATAATTTCGACCTGTACCCTATATGCATATGATGTTCTTTCCTACATCAGTTCCATAGTTCTACAATCTTTGTCGTCGTGGCCTACTAACTTACAAAAGGTGCAATATGAATTCTTCAGAACTGTCTGGTATTTCTTCATCATTATGCAGTGATAAGGGCAGTGAGTTGGTTTCTTGCATATTTCCCACCATAACTCTCCCTGTGGTAGCGGATTTGGAATACCTATTTCCATATACTGTGTAAATGTTGGGCATTCGTTCTTGTGGTGTCCTTTCGTCCTACATGCGGTGCACCAAACAACTTCTCGTTTTTCCTTGTTCTTACTCTGGTTCAACTGAAATGTTAGATTCTTCAAATCCTCCTTCAATTCCTCAATAGTTGGGTCCATCTGCTGGTACTGGTTCTCTTCCAATTGCAAGGCTGCCTACAGAGCCTCTACCTGCATTTGAAATTTATGTTGTCATAAGGAATATTTTAAGTGTGGGAGTAGTGAGTTGACAAATAGGTGTCTATGTTGCATCTTGGTCATAACATATTTTAGTTTTCCTTTTATTCGCTTGAACCTCTGATCGATCTCCCATACTGATTCTCCTGGTTTCTATCTAATTTCAATCATCCCGTTCATGTACTAATCCTATGAGCTCGGCTTCTGAAACTCATTAATAAATAATTTCTTAATGTCAGCCAGTGTCCTTGTTGTCCCAGGGGCACTATTCGTGTCTAGACTCATGTACCATTCTAGTGCGCGGTCTCTTAGCGTAATCGCTAGCTGTGCAAGTTTGGTATCTTCATCAGTGATGTTTTTTTCCTGCTAGATCTTTGCACAAATGAACAAATGCTTCTCAGGATCTTCTGCTACTTCACCTTGAAATTCTGGTAATATGATAGTGGGATAGTGTCCTACCATTATGAATACTGAACTACTACCTCCTCTGTGCGGTGTAGATACTTGACTAGTGTTGTCAAAACTGGTTCCTCCAGTTGTTGATCTTAGTGTACATGTACTTCTTGCTGTCGGACTTCCTTCGAACTTCAGTTTTCGAAATGATGGTATTCTCTTTGGTGTATTAGTCACACATGGGTTCATGGGTTCCACACTAACATTAATATGGATAGGATGGTTTCCTTCTCCTCTATTTCTTGGGCCTCTCATCTTCCTCTCATACGTTGCACACAGGATTTCCTCAATCTGATCCACAACTCAAAGATCCTCTACCTCTTCCTCATAGCTTTCCAAGCCCTCCCTCGCGTCTATGACTCTCTTCTTGGTATTCACCTTATATTGGTAGAGTACTCCTCTACGTGTTATTCCTGATGATGATAAGATCCACTTGAGCTAGTTGTCATGTATCATGATCGGGTCCAAAGGTTCCTCCTCCTTCTTTCCTTTATCATGACCTCCTTCCATTTATCCTCTCTCTTTCAGTGCTTCCCCCTTTCCCCCATGCATGCAGGGAAGTTTATTTGTCTGATTCCCTTGTCATTACACCTTTTTTATATAGTAGTATCTTGATAGAAGTATACAAGGATTGAATGTACCTTCATTGAGGTCCACATAGAAATTCTTGCTCTACTGCGTTGTATGACTTCGTTGTGTCGACTGCAAATTTGGTGATGAAGCCTACCACAATACTATCAAGACAAAAGTATACTGCGCAGGTGAATTTGTTGTTCACCTGCTATAACTACTCAATCTGTACTGGGGTCCACTCTAGCTGTTGAACCCAGTTCGTCGTGTGGTTATCCTTCAATCGTAGTATCCAATCCTATAGTAGATGCAGAAAATCACAGAAAAAGACTTCATGTAAATCAGTAAATACATATTTATCCAGATATTTGCGAGGTGTGAGTTTAGGGTTTCTATTGTCTTTTTGGGAAAACTCTATCTCTTTGGTTCTCAACCAACCTTCTATTTTTGTTTTCGTGGGGTTCCATGGTCTCAACATTCCCTTATAATGGCTCATTGGTATTCTTGTTTCCCTCGTTCTTTTCTCATGCAATCTATATTATCTACTCAGTCCTCTCTTATTCCTTCTAACACGACAACATAACCATTTGTTGGCTTAATTGCTCTCTTTTACTGTCTGGGTTATTGACCCAGGGTTCATGTCTTTCAGGTTTCCAACAAATCCTCTAAAACTATCGACCCTCCTGGTAAACCAGAAGCCAACATAGTACACAGAAAGTACTGCACAGTCTCACCCGAGATAGATTTAAATGGGTGGTTGTAAGACTTAGGTGTTTACAGCCTAGGATTGAGTATGAGATAGGGTTTTTTTAACCAGAGCCATGCACTATGATTTGTGAATGTAATCTACTTATTCCTCACAGGTGCACGTTTCCATTTCCCAGTTTAATTCCCGAAGAAAACAATCGTATTCCATAACAATATATCAACTCCTTTTTTAATCATAACAATGAACTATTGAAAGAAACAAAATAGATACATGCATTCATCAAATTACACATATATTAATGTGGTTCACCCCCTCCTGGGATACATCCACAAATATTTGTCTCTTGTCTCTTTTATTATGATAGTTATGCATCTCCAATGCCGTGTGCTTACAATTCCCTTTGTTGGGTAAGATCTGTACAAGGAGAAATAGATCACACCAGGATCCATAGCCTGCAATCTGATCCTCGAATATTCCTCCTCTCCTCTATTCTTAGCTCAACATCTTACAAAATTGGTCCATGACCATATTACATAATGCATCAACTCGTATCTAGCTACGATAGAGTATTACAAAAGTTGAACTAATGCAAAAGCGAATCAACCCCTCTATGATACCTGTGTATCTCTATTTATATATATCGAGCTCTTCATTTGTTTACAAGGTATTACCAAAACCCTAACCCTGCCGACGTTATGTCTTCCTCTCATGCACATGTGTTTTTCTTCCTCCAGCTGTCGTTTTCCTTGTGCACGTTTTCTTGCATGCGTGTGTGTTGTGTTACCTTCCAGATATTACTTTCATCTTTGCACGCTTTCTTTCTCATGGTCCTCCTTCCTTCCACTTCGGCCTGGTGCCAACAATGTCTCGGTCTTCTACAACAATAGAAAAGAGTTAATCCTCTCTTTCTCTTAAGTGATCCCCAAACTTTCTTTTACTTCGCACTAGGATCATGGTGGCTAACCTGCAAAAAATGCTTCCTAGGATCTTTCATCAATTTGTTAGTCCAAACATTCTTTCTATTCATAGGAATAACATATCTTTCATTATTTATATTAGATCTACTCATATCAAACATTATTTCTTCTAACTGTGCCCTAGTTTTCAGACTAGGAAAAAATGTGTCAAACATACCTAGATCCATACTTTCAAAACAAAAATTTTCACTTATCTTACCTTTAACAGAGAACAAAGCTTTCATATATTACCTCTTTAATAAAAAAAATTCACTTATTCTTACCTTTATCAGAGCACAAAACTTTCAGATCTTACCTCTTTAATAAAAAAAAATCATTTATTCTTACCTTTATCAGAGCACAAAGCTTTCAGATATTACCTCTTTTCTTCAGATTTGCCTCCTTTATTAGCATAGAACTTCTTAAGTCAAGTAGAGTACTGTGCACTAAAGAAACAAATATACGTACAGAGATTTCTTTATTTTCCTTATTTCCTAGCAATCACAGTTTCAGGTGCCGGAAACAGAACCATTTTTTGGCACAGGGGCAGACCCAGGGTTCAATGCTTCAACAACGCACCAACAAAACCCTAACTACAAGCCCTTTCGGAAACACCTGGGAAGCAAATGAAGTCTCACTTGAGGTAGAGGCAGAGGTGGTTGCAGGACTCCAATGTCTGCAACCTTAGCTAGGACACAGATCTGTGATCACAATACTCTAACAAAGCACTTAGGAGTTGTCATTCATTAATACTTAGTCTTTGTCTACAATGTAGATAAACCCTAATTACAACGTAGTGCAATATTCAACAAGATTCAATACATTCAAGCACTAAGCACATCAACATAGATCAGATCTAGAAGATTTTTCACATCATTAGGCACTAAGCTATCATATTCATCAAAGAATACATCTGTTCACTAAGAACTAATATTATGAACCATAAAATAACCATAATGAATAGAGCAACCACAACACATGATATACGTGGTTCACCCACAGCCCGTGGCTACGTCCACCAACTCTTCATATTATTTTCTATCTTTTGTCAATCATTTGCATGCATAGAGCCACAAGGTCCTACTTCACCTAGGGCAAGAGATATGCATGCACCTCACCAGATCCTCCTTCCCCGAGATAGCCTACAACACAAAGCCTTTACATAGTCTCTTACAATCATTTGCACTTAGCCTTGCAATCCTCATAGAGTATGCACAAAGAATTTACAACTATCACTTGCACTTAGCACATTACTTAGCACCTAGAATCACACCACCTACTTACATCGCCTAGATTTCTATTTATACATTACAAAAGGGCCCAAACATGGGTAAACCCATGGGTTGACATCCCCATACCCGTTACATAAGCCCAAAACCCAAAAATACCTAAAAGGGGCCGATGTCCCACGATCTCAGCTTCGACTTGTGCTCCGCCTTCAACATCCTATCGAATTCCCAAAATAGGTCAAACCTGACCAAGGATCTCAAAAATTTGGTCAAGGGCCAACACCTCTTTAGGGTACAGGGTGTCAAGATGCAAAGGATATAAACAAGGCTCCACTTGGCTAGTGATGCAAATTGTTGAGGTAAGAGGCTTATAGAAAGAAAGAGGGAACTGGTAATAGGATCAATACTACAAGCAGGATAATGGAATGCGATTACAACTTAAGTCCAAAGAATTTTATTTTTTCATAAATTTATTCCCTAGGCCTGAAAGAGTATCAAATAATACCGAGGAGAACTCTTCTAGCCAATGTTGACTAGAGTGTTCCTTTTTTCGTAATTAGTCTACTTGGCTCGAAAAAGGGTTAAACTTACACCAAATAGATGTCCTTTCAAATCCATTTAACGAGTGTGAAGAAGACAAGTTCACTTGGAAATATTTTTCTCTTTTTAGAGAGTTAGAAAAGATCTTAACCAAGACTCAGGGGGGGGAGTCCCATAGGTGAAGGTTAGAATTCTTGTGAGTAATAATATGAGGTTCGAATGCAAAGTCATATCATAACTATAAGGAACTCTCGATCCTATGGAATAACTTCTGCATGGGCACCAAATGGCATAAAGGTTCTAACTAGGGTACCCATGTTAGGTAAGCCTCTACCACTTAATAACGACGCTTCTAGTAGTAGTAAGAATGTTTTGTGTCACTAATAAATGGGTTATCTCCTAAGGTATATAGATCACAGTCATAGGATAGTGCAATGATGCAAAATGGAATGACAACCTATCCTATATGATAGTGAAAGAAAAATCTTGCCAAAGGCACGAATGGGAGGTATGACGCTAGAAACCACAAAAAAATCATGGACAAAACCACCAAAACCAAATCTTCCAACTGTACTATTAGTCCATAAGGTCAAAACATCAACCCAAACTATATGAAGTGTGTAATGTCCCCATCCACTAATAGGCTGAGCAAAATCACTCTATAAACATCTTCTTTCTCTGATACCATTTTGTAATGTCCCCATCCACCAACAGGTCAGGAAACATCACTCTGTAAACATCTTCTTGATATGATACCATTTTGTAACGTCCCCAGCCATCAACCTCTGTCAGGTAACACTACCTTAGACACATGTGGTCTCAAGATTTTTTATAGGTAATTAAAATTGTCCATGCCCAGACATAGACCTACTGGGAAATGGTAGACAAACCTCTTTTGTGGAATAAAACACATATAAAATTAACAGGAAAAAAAAGAGATAATGTGGAAACATACATGTAGCAGAAAACATAATATTATTACAAGAATCATAGACATGCACTAAAATACATCATTTAACCATTAACCACAAAAATGATACTTATATCTTAATTGAAGTACACCAACTGCATGCAGACCTTCCATGAACCTCCCAACCTTGTATCATGCTGCTCATCACTCGCAATAGTGGGTCACCCTCGAATCAGTCAGGGATGATTTTAGGGGATAAATTTTTCTCATGGGCTAATTTTCCATGGTTTTTCCAAAAATGAGATTTGCTATTTTAAAAATGATTCACCCAAATTCTATAAGAAAAAAATATTTTACCTTACAAATCGCTAAACTTTTATAAAAACTATATAAAATCCTTAGAAATTTGAATATTTTTACAAAAATATCACCAATCGTCTATAGTTGGCATATGAAGGATTAATAAGATTCGCCAAGGTTTCTACATTTTAAAATAAATTTCCATCCTTAAAGTCATCCCTGCCTTCGATCTGGGACTAAAATCCACCAGGAAAGGATTCCTAAGATGGGCAGGGACAACAAGAAGTTGCATAGTACTACAAGAAGGATTTCCTCCAAGGATCAACTTACACCCACTTCTCATAGACTCTCATTCCCCACATGCTTGGACCACCCCAGGAGTGTACACCTTCACTGCCACAGAGTTCATTGACTGCTCTACCTCCCTTCCAGGGCTTCAACAACAAGTCAAAAGGAATTCTTAGAGCTCTGTAGCTGCTACTGGATTCCCTCCAGGAGAACTCACTTCCTCAACACACTCTCTCACCTGGAGAGAGTTTATCATAGGAGAAGTCACTTCCTCGGAACACTCTCTCACCTGGAGAGAGTTTCTCACATGAGAACTCACTTCCTCATCACACTCTCTCACTTGGAAAGAGTTTCTCACAGGCCTGACAACCTTCTTCTTTAATCACAACAACCTCTCTCACCTAAAGAGAGTAGCTCACAGGTTTGACAACCTTCTTCTTCTATCCATGGCCCTAACAACCCGCTTCTTCACTCTTTCTTCTCAACACATGGGAAAGGTGATGACAACAACATAAACTAAACATGTGGAAACAGTGAAACATAGGAAACCCACAAGATACGGGTTCAGTAAGATATCAGTTTGGGCCTTTTGCATAGGTTCAGGATGGTTACAGTTCAACAATGGTAGATCGACTCCCTGCGTGCTTCCGCTATGCGTGGGAGAATCCAGGCAATGGATGGTCAGCAAGGTCCAAATGTTGAGAATGGTGAGAATTCCCCCCCATAAATCTGCATGCGTCTTGGATGACACTTGGCACTCCAGGAGCACTTTCCTCTCCACTTGGAATTCGTTCCTCTCCCCCAAGGAACTTAGGATAAATAGGTTTATTTCCCAAACTTTAGTAATTTAAGGAAATAAATTATAATATTCCCCTGGGTTAAGCACTCAATCTCAGCCCCTTTTCCTAGTCTCTCAGCCCCCTTCCCTTACCCATCCTAGTGGAGCTCAGTCCCCCATATTCTTTCTTCGTGTTCAGTCTACACACAATGATATTGTTATATTAATGATATGAATATTTACATGTACAAAAAAGGCTCCTTGCCTTTAACATATAGGCTCTTCAGCCTAATAAACACATAAGCCTACCAACTTAAAATTACTTGGCTCACCAGCCTACAAAAAATGTTACATTCATAATTACAACCAGGGCTCGACCTTAAGATATTACAATGTGGGTAAAAAATTTCTACTAATAGTACAAATAGACCATTTTACCATACCATTTGAGTTTTTTCACCCACATAGAGCATTTTAGGCCATTTTCCCCATGATATTCAATTATCGATTGTGGGATCTACGATCAACAGAATTAACAATCGTCTTGACCAATTAAGTGCCCTTCCCCTTCTCTTCATTTTCAATGGTTTAAAATTCAATTTTAGGTCCAAATGTTTTAGTATTAGATGGTGCAAAATGTGAATTAGGGTGTACGTGGGTGATAGTTTATCGAGTCACATATACATGCCTATATACGCAGTAAAACAAAGTCTTCCCACATATATGAATCCCTATACGTGACTTTTACCATATTAGCTCACATAGAAGTCCGTGAATACGTTTTTTGGTAAGATGTAACTCAAAAAATGACTTTTCCTTTGTAGGATGGTGCTTGAATGGAGGGAGAGGGAGCATGAAGAGATAGATGTAGTAATGGAATGTATTGCAGGGGACCAAATAGATTTAAAAATATGTGGCATTTATAAATTTTTGGTTCTCAAAGGAATGAGGGCTCAAGTGAGGTTACTCCAGATTCTTGTAAACTATTGGGATCCGGATACAGAGGCCTTCAATATAGATGGGAAACCATTAAGGATTGAAGTGGACAACATATATTTCATCACAGTATTGTCTCATCAGGGTGAGGTAGTGAATCTCAAGTCCCAAGGGGCCGAGGGTGGTATGACCATGGAGGATTACATTTCCACCCACTATGTTGCAGGCACAGATAAAGTAGGGAGCCAACTCCCAATCAGGGCAATCGAGAACCTGAGATTGAAGATCATTGTACTTATTATTAAACAGATCGCGGGTTCAGCCTCATTGTTGGGCCCTTCATTTTTTAGAAATAATTGCACAAGTTTCGAATAAGCATGAGTCACACAAACTTCATCAAAGGTTGGAAGGAATAATAATAGAAAGAAGTTACGGATGCTAGCGCAACACCACCTAAGAAACAAATAGTTGCAACACAACAAGAAGGCGAGAAATCCAAATAGGAAAACATAACCCAGCTATATATAGGACTGAATATAATTGTAAAAGGGTTGGTTAGGTTGGGTTGATGTTTTTGTCATCCGTTCAGTTCATTGGTTCACTCATTCATGAGTTGCATAGAGTCGGGTTGAGTCACGTCTGTCAGAGTCACCCAAGTTTTTGGGATTAGTTGTTGCTACCTATTGGAAGTCGAGAAGAGAAGAGCATGTAATAAATGAGACCTATCAGTTTAGGAATTAGAACTCTATGGCTGAGGCCTAGAGCCAAGAGTCTGTACTCAATATCTCTATGTAATTCTGAGTCTATAATGCAAGAAAGATCTCAGAGATAATATGATAAAGGAGAACCAAATTTTCAAAATAGGATGTGTCTTGTATGTTTAATCGTGTATTACATTGTTCCTTTATGGTTTATGAGTTATGTTTAATGGTTTTATGCTTAAATCATTGTTCATAATGTAAGTAGGTTCAATTCTTGTGGTTAGATGTTTCAGATCTGATGTTTCTCTTGTGCAAGAACAAGAATGAGTTATGGATGATCTATGGATTCTCTTTGGTATTTTCCCTACCCTTCCCTATCTTTTTGTCTTAGAAACGCTTCAGGTGAGACTTCTTCTCTTTAGAGGAGATGAAAATTATAGTGCTCTAGATTGCACGGTACCTTTTGTTGGTAACCTGAGAAGAACCCTGGTCTGATCAAATCCATGCCAACAAAATGGTTTCGTTGTCGGGACCCATGTAAAAAGGGAACCTATAGGAAGAATGCTACCATTGATCCATATATCTGGCATTGATCAATGGTGGGAAATAAAATGTGATGCCTTCACATGGAAAGAAGCGGAATTAGAGGAAAATCAGTGGGAACTACTAGGGAAGCAATCTTTTACTCGGAAAGATCAAGCTACCAGTATGAGATTTTTTGGGTTAAATTCCTAGAAGAATTTTTTCACCAGGTCAAGAGACCCCAAGAAGCTCCAGAGTTCCAGGGATGGGTCAAGAAGATCTGTGCATGGGATACCAACAATTAAGAAACACTCCACATGATGGATTTTCTAGTCACACGAGTTGTGGATTTCTGGGTTAGCACCATGATAGAAGGATACATAATCAAATTTGCAGTTGAGAACCACCAATCTTTCTCACGGGAAGAGGAAATTTTCAAGAAAGGTGTAAGGGGAAGTCTGTTAAGAGAGATCCCCTTGTGGATTAAGACTTTATTGGTGGAGGAAGGGATATTGATTATATCTCCGACTGAGATGACAATGTAAACACCCTCACTTGGGGTAGGGAGAAACAGGGTGAAAGTCGTGGCATGAGAAAGGGGAAGGGTTCTTTGATAAATGGAGGGTAAAAAACAAGAAATGGACTTGAGAGATGAGTGAGCCTTGAATAGAGACACCATAGTTGAAAAATGGTGGCGCAACAAGATCAAGAAATCTGCAAGACAGTCTGAAAAGCTGAGGAAAAAAGGAGGATTAGGAGAAATAGAGGAAAGATAGAGGGAAGAACTACAGAGGATGAAAATAAAGGAACAACTGGCCAGTCAAAAATTGAATGAGAGAGTAGAAAGGAGAGCAATAAGTCCCCAGGTGTCGGGACGAGAAGGAGGAAGAACGTATGTAAGAGAGGAGGAAACCAACATGAATCTTGGAGGAGAAAGAGAAGATTCATCCCCAATGACAAGAGAAATCAGGAATTCGACCGAAGAGGTCATCCCAGTGGAAGCTAACGAGACCCCACAGATCAAAGAAAACCACCCTGAAGCCAGTGGCGCTAGCCCCGAATCACCCATACCCCAAGTGCCTTCTATACAAGAAGTAAGTTCAACACTACCTTCTCGTGCAAGTTATATTCCATTACAATTAGTTAATCAGTCACAACTAGGAAGTGCGAGTATAGGGAGGATATTGGGATCCCCTAGTAGATCGCAAGTAGGATCGTTAGGTTTCATATTGATACGAACAACATGATCAATAATGGGCAGCCATACAGGAGGTTTGATTGCTAGATACCCAGAATTTTTGGGTAAGGGAAACGAAGATGTTGAGCAACACTGATTCTTATGCGAAGCAATCTGGAGATCCAAAGGGACTTCGGATGTAAATAAGTTGGTCGAGTTCCAGACTACCTTGAGAGGTCGCACTCTCAAGTGGTACATGAATATCATCAAACCAGGAGTGCCAGGGACACAAGGTCAAGAGTTCACACTCGACCAAGTACAAACAAGGTTCATAACAGAGTTCAAACTACCTCAGTCAGAACAACAGGCTCTATCTAAGTTGCGCAAGATCCAGTAAAGGGAAGGTGAATCAGCTTGGGATTATAGCCAGAATTTTAAAGATGCCATAGGGAGGTTGGGACATCCAATCCACAAAGAACATCAAAGGGATTGGTACATTCAGGGACTGCTACCTCTGACTCATATTCCGCTCATGAAAAAGAGGATAGCCACATTAACAGATGCCTTGAAACAATCAATGAAGATCGAAGCTATGGCAAGATACCCTGGAAACCTTAGAGTAACCCAACCCCTAGTAGATGCGAATTTAGCACAACTACAAGGGAAGATATCAACACTTACAAAAATGATTCAAGACATGACATTACCTAGACTAGGATGACCACAGGTTTGGTGCATGAGATGCTATATGGAAGGTCATTTGGAAAATGAATGTCCACGAATAAGGGGGATGGGACCTCCTTAGAATCTTACTATAACCCCACCAGAACCCATGGGAGGAGTTGCACAAGTATCAATGAAGTCACCATTCCATCATCCCACCCCATATCATGCTTTCCCAGGAGGCCAACCAACATCAACAATGGAATACTGTGAGATATGTCAAACCCTTGGGCATGGACTGAGATAGTGCCCCATCATGCATAAATATTTGACAGTACCAAACACGGTACACTGTGAGTTCTGTGCATCCACCACACATACTATCAATCAATGTAGAGTGTTGGACATTCTTGCAGACAGGTTAGAACAGACAACATTCAGGGTGAATGAAAACCCATAGGGACCAGGAAGAGGTCGAGGAGGTGGAGCTGGAGGAGACTTCAGAGGAGGGAGAACTAGGAGAAGAGGACCGAGAAGATGTTACAACTATGATGAACAGGGTCACTTGGCTAGATATTTCCGTCATCCAAGATGACCATGGTGCTCTCATTGTAGATCCAATGGAAATGCAACCAAAGAATTCCCAGAGATAATTGCAAAGTGGGAGGATAGAGCATGACAAAGAGGAACTAACCTCATCAGTTCAGAGATCAAGAGGATTTCTAAGGGACAATTTCCAAACCTTAACATTGTCACTCAAGGAGGAGCAAAGACAGGAGTTGATACTGATACTCTACCTCAGATTCAGAAAGAAACACCTAAAGAAGATAGGTACGACCCCATAAAGCCAAAATTGTTCTTTAAATATGCCATAGAAGTATTCCAGATTATTGCTAATCATAAAATGCAAAAGAACCCCCCTCAGCCAATTGTATACCCTAAAGTGGAACAAGTCCCTACTTCACCCCATGCACCAAGAATCCCTGAAGGCATACCAAGACAACCTGAGCAAACTCAAAATGCATTTTACCTCTGGTTTCAATTATTCTCTGACATTCTGGGGAATGATCAAATGATAGAGAATTTGCGCAATGCACTGTACCTAGTCCTAGGGAATGAAGAAACCTCAGAAGAAAGGATTCTGGTTAACCTTCTTGAGAAGAGTGCTCAGAGATTTCAACGACGAAAAGTAAGAACTGGAAAAGAATTCAGACTAGTAGCCCAGTTAGATGACTTCGAAATTAAAGACGTCATGTTGGACCTAGGGTCAGATGTGAACATTCTTCCCAAGAAGATCTGGGAAGCGTTAGGCAAACTGAGACTGACATATTCCCCAATTCAGTTAAGAATGGAAAACCAATATTGTATCTTTCCCATTGGAAGATTGGAGAACGTGGAAATTGATGTAGCAGGAGTAAAACCAGTGGCTTACTTTGAAGTCATTGATATCATGGGAGACAAGGACCCCTACCCTGCGCTACTTGGCATCGATTGATCCTACGACAATTATGTGGTAATTGATCTAAAGAAAGATACCATGACTTTTGAAGCCGAGGGAATCAAGGTAGTTCAACCTTTGGATCCATACGTAGGACCCAGGTACATAGAACCAACAAACAATAATATGGAAGGAGAAGACCTAGAATAGTTGTACACTGTAATAGCTGGGACAAAAAACAATTATATAAACCCCACTGCGGATGGATCAGTAAGATGGAAAAGTATCCAGTGAGAAGACGGAGATTTGGAACTGGCTTTTGATAGTTGGAAACAAGGTTTACATGAGATATTCTCAAGAAGATGCACAACTATCAGAATGACCATATGGGTTGGGACCGAAGTCAGAGAACACCCAATATACGATGGCACCTTAGATCTAGGCAACATTTTACAGAATATGGAAGAAACTATGGGAGAAGATAAAATAATCTTGGTACTAGATATAGATTTTTAGAACACCCCCACCAGATGGTGGGCTACTCATAAAGTTGCACATAGAACTTGGGATGAGGTAAAGAAAGCTCGCAGACAGATCTCCACATTGCGCAACTTTTCAGAGGAGAATCAGACCCTGGTATACATATTAAACAGTACGTGGCATAGTGGAAGACCACGCAGATACCCTCTCACTTTTGGGTTCAGGTATTCCCCCATTCTCTAGGCCCAATCCTGAAATATTGGTTTATACATGAGGAAACCAGACGATAGACCTGCGATTGGCAGACACTGAAAGCTCAATTTTGCAAAGACTTCTCATTTACAGGTAAGTACCCCAAGTTTGAACTAGTCCTACAAAATATTAAAGAACGTTTTTTTACAGCCAATAGTAATAATAGATTAGATCTTGTAGTATGTCCCAAGCATACCCAAGAACTTCAGAGTAAACCCCACTTACCCATGATTGAAAATCCTATAGAATGCTATCAGATTAGCAAAGCTTCAAAAATCCTAGACGAATTAGAAGAACTAAGAAACCTAGCAATCAAAGAGACCGAGGGGAACAAAGAAATCCAAAACACCATACCTAGCCAACCGATAGTTCTTACAATCACCCTTTGAAATTTCAAAAGCTTAACATATGGACTGAAGAGCAACCCAAAATATCTTTGGTAGGAGATTACTAGGATGAGAAAACCAGTCAATAAATATAGAGTCTACTGAGGGAATACAAAGATTTATTCCCAAAGACTTTCTCATAATTGAAGGGAATCAAAGGAGGTATGGGAGAAATGAAGATTGAGTTAAAACCAGAGTTAAAACTAGGATCCAAGCCTATTAGACATAGTCCATACCGTCTTAACCCTAGAGTAAAAGAGAAATTCAATAAGGAGATTGATAAGATATAAGAAGCAGGTTTCATTTTTCCAATAGAATAAGCAGAATGGGTCAACCCGATAGTCATTCAAAGGAATAAATAAACTGAGGATATTAGAGTCTGTGTGGACTACAGAAGCCTCAATTTGTCCTATGTGCATGACCCTTTCCCAACACCCTTTACCAATGAGGTTCTAGAACGGGTTGCGGGGAAGGAAGCATACTCATTTACATATGGATTCTCAGGATACCATAAAGTTAGGATTTCTGAAGAGGACAAGAGAAAAACTACCTTCATTACCGAATGGGGATATTTTGCATACAATGTGATGTCATTTGGTTTAAAGAACGCCCCTGTAGTTTTCTCTAGGATTGTGATAGAAACCTTTAGAGAGTTCATTCACAAGTTCATAGAAGTTTAAATGGATGATTGGACAATATATAGTTTGCTTAAGGAACATGTCGCACTGCTAAGGCTAATGTTTGACAGATGCAGAGAGTTACAAAACTCATTAAATCTTAGGAAGTGTATCTTTTGTGTGCCACATGGAAATTTGTTGGGCCACATAGTCTGTCGTGTTATCGCTTTGTAAATTTCCTTGAGGTTGTTAGAAAAGAAGAAATTTACGGGAGGTAACTTTATCCAACCACTTTGAAGCTAGGATCTACACCTACCATCTTCAGAGAGGGATCTCTCTGTATGATTTAGATATGTTTCAAATTTAAAATATTAGGCTAGGTGAATAAAATATGTTGGTTTTGTTTGTTGTAGTTTTTGTTGGGTTGGCTGAGAGAGTTTACACATCCATTGGGGCTATGGGGTCTGTATCATGAAATAAAATCTAAACCAGAAAGAAAAAGAAAC
>ML808663.1:92155-108994 GCA_009831015.1 Picea engelmannii | reverse complement strand
AGAAAGTACTGCACAGTCTCACCCGAGATAGATTTAAATGGGTGGTTGTAAGACTTAGGTGTTTACAGCCTAGGATTGAGTATGAGATAGGGTTTTTTTAACCAGAGCCATGCACTATGATTTGTGAATGTAATCTACTTATTCCTCACAGGTGCACGTTTCCATTTCCCAGTTTAATTCCCGAAGAAAACAATCGTATTCCATAACAATATATCAACTCCTTTTTTAATCATAACAATGAACTATTGAAAGAAACAAAATAGATACATGCATTCATCAAATTACACATATATTAATGTGGTTCACCCCCTCCTGGGATACATCCACAAATATTTGTCTCTTGTCTCTTTTATTATGATAGTTATGCATCTCCAATGCCGTGTGCTTACAATTCCCTTTGTTGGGTAAGATCTGTACAAGGAGAAATAGATCACACCAGGATCCATAGCCTGCAATCTGATCCTCGAATATTCCTCCTCTCCTCTATTCTTAGCTCAACATCTTACAAAATTGGTCCATGACCATATTACATAATGCATCAACTCGTATCTAGCTACGATAGAGTATTACAAAAGTTGAACTAATGCAAAAGCGAATCAACCCCTCTATGATACCTGTGTATCTCTATTTATATATATCGAGCTCTTCATTTGTTTACAAGGTATTACCAAAACCCTAACCCTGCCGACGTTATGTCTTCCTCTCATGCACATGTGTTTTTCTTCCTCCAGCTGTCGTTTTCCTTGTGCACGTTTTCTTGCATGCGTGTGTGTTGTGTTACCTTCCAGATATTACTTTCATCTTTGCACGCTTTCTTTCTCATGGTCCTCCTTCCTTCCACTTCGGCCTGGTGCCAACAATGTCTCGGTCTTCTACAACAATAGAAAAGAGTTAATCCTCTCTTTCTCTTAAGTGATCCCCAAACTTTCTTTTACTTCGCACTAGGATCATGGTGGCTAACCTGCAAAAAATGCTTCCTAGGATCTTTCATCAATTTGTTAGTCCAAACATTCTTTCTATTCATAGGAATAACATATCTTTCATTATTTATATTAGATCTACTCATATCAAACATTATTTCTTCTAACTGTGCCCTAGTTTTCAGACTAGGAAAAAATGTGTCAAACATACCTAGATCCATACTTTCAAAACAAAAATTTTCACTTATCTTACCTTTAACAGAGAACAAAGCTTTCATATATTACCTCTTTAATAAAAAAAATTCACTTATTCTTACCTTTATCAGAGCACAAAACTTTCAGATCTTACCTCTTTAATAAAAAAAAATCATTTATTCTTACCTTTATCAGAGCACAAAGCTTTCAGATATTACCTCTTTTCTTCAGATTTGCCTCCTTTATTAGCATAGAACTTCTTAAGTCAAGTAGAGTACTGTGCACTAAAGAAACAAATATACGTACAGAGATTTCTTTATTTTCCTTATTTCCTAGCAATCACAGTTTCAGGTGCCGGAAACAGAACCATTTTTTGGCACAGGGGCAGACCCAGGGTTCAATGCTTCAACAACGCACCAACAAAACCCTAACTACAAGCCCTTTCGGAAACACCTGGGAAGCAAATGAAGTCTCACTTGAGGTAGAGGCAGAGGTGGTTGCAGGACTCCAATGTCTGCAACCTTAGCTAGGACACAGATCTGTGATCACAATACTCTAACAAAGCACTTAGGAGTTGTCATTCATTAATACTTAGTCTTTGTCTACAATGTAGATAAACCCTAATTACAACGTAGTGCAATATTCAACAAGATTCAATACATTCAAGCACTAAGCACATCAACATAGATCAGATCTAGAAGATTTTTCACATCATTAGGCACTAAGCTATCATATTCATCAAAGAATACATCTGTTCACTAAGAACTAATATTATGAACCATAAAATAACCATAATGAATAGAGCAACCACAACACATGATATACGTGGTTCACCCACAGCCCGTGGCTACGTCCACCAACTCTTCATATTATTTTCTATCTTTTGTCAATCATTTGCATGCATAGAGCCACAAGGTCCTACTTCACCTAGGGCAAGAGATATGCATGCACCTCACCAGATCCTCCTTCCCCGAGATAGCCTACAACACAAAGCCTTTACATAGTCTCTTACAATCATTTGCACTTAGCCTTGCAATCCTCATAGAGTATGCACAAAGAATTTACAACTATCACTTGCACTTAGCACATTACTTAGCACCTAGAATCACACCACCTACTTACATCGCCTAGATTTCTATTTATACATTACAAAAGGGCCCAAACATGGGTAAACCCATGGGTTGACATCCCCATACCCGTTACATAAGCCCAAAACCCAAAAATACCTAAAAGGGGCCGATGTCCCACGATCTCAGCTTCGACTTGTGCTCCGCCTTCAACATCCTATCGAATTCCCAAAATAGGTCAAACCTGACCAAGGATCTCAAAAATTTGGTCAAGGGCCAACACCTCTTTAGGGTACAGGGTGTCAAGATGCAAAGGATATAAACAAGGCTCCACTTGGCTAGTGATGCAAATTGTTGAGGTAAGAGGCTTATAGAAAGAAAGAGGGAACTGGTAATAGGATCAATACTACAAGCAGGATAATGGAATGCGATTACAACTTAAGTCCAAAGAATTTTATTTTTTCATAAATTTATTCCCTAGGCCTGAAAGAGTATCAAATAATACCGAGGAGAACTCTTCTAGCCAATGTTGACTAGAGTGTTCCTTTTTTCGTAATTAGTCTACTTGGCTCGAAAAAGGGTTAAACTTACACCAAATAGATGTCCTTTCAAATCCATTTAACGAGTGTGAAGAAGACAAGTTCACTTGGAAATATTTTTCTCTTTTTAGAGAGTTAGAAAAGATCTTAACCAAGACTCAGGGGGGGGAGTCCCATAGGTGAAGGTTAGAATTCTTGTGAGTAATAATATGAGGTTCGAATGCAAAGTCATATCATAACTATAAGGAACTCTCGATCCTATGGAATAACTTCTGCATGGGCACCAAATGGCATAAAGGTTCTAACTAGGGTACCCATGTTAGGTAAGCCTCTACCACTTAATAACGACGCTTCTAGTAGTAGTAAGAATGTTTTGTGTCACTAATAAATGGGTTATCTCCTAAGGTATATAGATCACAGTCATAGGATAGTGCAATGATGCAAAATGGAATGACAACCTATCCTATATGATAGTGAAAGAAAAATCTTGCCAAAGGCACGAATGGGAGGTATGACGCTAGAAACCACAAAAAAATCATGGACAAAACCACCAAAACCAAATCTTCCAACTGTACTATTAGTCCATAAGGTCAAAACATCAACCCAAACTATATGAAGTGTGTAATGTCCCCATCCACTAATAGGCTGAGCAAAATCACTCTATAAACATCTTCTTTCTCTGATACCATTTTGTAATGTCCCCATCCACCAACAGGTCAGGAAACATCACTCTGTAAACATCTTCTTGATATGATACCATTTTGTAACGTCCCCAGCCATCAACCTCTGTCAGGTAACACTACCTTAGACACATGTGGTCTCAAGATTTTTTATAGGTAATTAAAATTGTCCATGCCCAGACATAGACCTACTGGGAAATGGTAGACAAACCTCTTTTGTGGAATAAAACACATATAAAATTAACAGGAAAAAAAAGAGATAATGTGGAAACATACATGTAGCAGAAAACATAATATTATTACAAGAATCATAGACATGCACTAAAATACATCATTTAACCATTAACCACAAAAATGATACTTATATCTTAATTGAAGTACACCAACTGCATGCAGACCTTCCATGAACCTCCCAACCTTGTATCATGCTGCTCATCACTCGCAATAGTGGGTCACCCTCGAATCAGTCAGGGATGATTTTAGGGGATAAATTTTTCTCATGGGCTAATTTTCCATGGTTTTTCCAAAAATGAGATTTGCTATTTTAAAAATGATTCACCCAAATTCTATAAGAAAAAAATATTTTACCTTACAAATCGCTAAACTTTTATAAAAACTATATAAAATCCTTAGAAATTTGAATATTTTTACAAAAATATCACCAATCGTCTATAGTTGGCATATGAAGGATTAATAAGATTCGCCAAGGTTTCTACATTTTAAAATAAATTTCCATCCTTAAAGTCATCCCTGCCTTCGATCTGGGACTAAAATCCACCAGGAAAGGATTCCTAAGATGGGCAGGGACAACAAGAAGTTGCATAGTACTACAAGAAGGATTTCCTCCAAGGATCAACTTACACCCACTTCTCATAGACTCTCATTCCCCACATGCTTGGACCACCCCAGGAGTGTACACCTTCACTGCCACAGAGTTCATTGACTGCTCTACCTCCCTTCCAGGGCTTCAACAACAAGTCAAAAGGAATTCTTAGAGCTCTGTAGCTGCTACTGGATTCCCTCCAGGAGAACTCACTTCCTCAACACACTCTCTCACCTGGAGAGAGTTTATCATAGGAGAAGTCACTTCCTCGGAACACTCTCTCACCTGGAGAGAGTTTCTCACATGAGAACTCACTTCCTCATCACACTCTCTCACTTGGAAAGAGTTTCTCACAGGCCTGACAACCTTCTTCTTTAATCACAACAACCTCTCTCACCTAAAGAGAGTAGCTCACAGGTTTGACAACCTTCTTCTTCTATCCATGGCCCTAACAACCCGCTTCTTCACTCTTTCTTCTCAACACATGGGAAAGGTGATGACAACAACATAAACTAAACATGTGGAAACAGTGAAACATAGGAAACCCACAAGATACGGGTTCAGTAAGATATCAGTTTGGGCCTTTTGCATAGGTTCAGGATGGTTACAGTTCAACAATGGTAGATCGACTCCCTGCGTGCTTCCGCTATGCGTGGGAGAATCCAGGCAATGGATGGTCAGCAAGGTCCAAATGTTGAGAATGGTGAGAATTCCCCCCCATAAATCTGCATGCGTCTTGGATGACACTTGGCACTCCAGGAGCACTTTCCTCTCCACTTGGAATTCGTTCCTCTCCCCCAAGGAACTTAGGATAAATAGGTTTATTTCCCAAACTTTAGTAATTTAAGGAAATAAATTATAATATTCCCCTGGGTTAAGCACTCAATCTCAGCCCCTTTTCCTAGTCTCTCAGCCCCCTTCCCTTACCCATCCTAGTGGAGCTCAGTCCCCCATATTCTTTCTTCGTGTTCAGTCTACACACAATGATATTGTTATATTAATGATATGAATATTTACATGTACAAAAAAGGCTCCTTGCCTTTAACATATAGGCTCTTCAGCCTAATAAACACATAAGCCTACCAACTTAAAATTACTTGGCTCACCAGCCTACAAAAAATGTTACATTCATAATTACAACCAGGGCTCGACCTTAAGATATTACAATGTGGGTAAAAAATTTCTACTAATAGTACAAATAGACCATTTTACCATACCATTTGAGTTTTTTCACCCACATAGAGCATTTTAGGCCATTTTCCCCATGATATTCAATTATCGATTGTGGGATCTACGATCAACAGAATTAACAATCGTCTTGACCAATTAAGTGCCCTTCCCCTTCTCTTCATTTTCAATGGTTTAAAATTCAATTTTAGGTCCAAATGTTTTAGTATTAGATGGTGCAAAATGTGAATTAGGGTGTACGTGGGTGATAGTTTATCGAGTCACATATACATGCCTATATACGCAGTAAAACAAAGTCTTCCCACATATATGAATCCCTATACGTGACTTTTACCATATTAGCTCACATAGAAGTCCGTGAATACGTTTTTTGGTAAGATGTAACTCAAAAAATGACTTTTCCTTTGTAGGATGGTGCTTGAATGGAGGGAGAGGGAGCATGAAGAGATAGATGTAGTAATGGAATGTATTGCAGGGGACCAAATAGATTTAAAAATATGTGGCATTTATAAATTTTTGGTTCTCAAAGGAATGAGGGCTCAAGTGAGGTTACTCCAGATTCTTGTAAACTATTGGGATCCGGATACAGAGGCCTTCAATATAGATGGGAAACCATTAAGGATTGAAGTGGACAACATATATTTCATCACAGTATTGTCTCATCAGGGTGAGGTAGTGAATCTCAAGTCCCAAGGGGCCGAGGGTGGTATGACCATGGAGGATTACATTTCCACCCACTATGTTGCAGGCACAGATAAAGTAGGGAGCCAACTCCCAATCAGGGCAATCGAGAACCTGAGATTGAAGATCATTGTACTTATTATTAAACAGATCGCGGGTTCAGCCTCATTGTTGGGCCCTTCATTTTTTAGAAATAATTGCACAAGTTTCGAATAAGCATGAGTCACACAAACTTCATCAAAGGTTGGAAGGAATAATAATAGAAAGAAGTTACGGATGCTAGCGCAACACCACCTAAGAAACAAATAGTTGCAACACAACAAGAAGGCGAGAAATCCAAATAGGAAAACATAACCCAGCTATATATAGGACTGAATATAATTGTAAAAGGGTTGGTTAGGTTGGGTTGATGTTTTTGTCATCCGTTCAGTTCATTGGTTCACTCATTCATGAGTTGCATAGAGTCGGGTTGAGTCACGTCTGTCAGAGTCACCCAAGTTTTTGGGATTAGTTGTTGCTACCTATTGGAAGTCGAGAAGAGAAGAGCATGTAATAAATGAGACCTATCAGTTTAGGAATTAGAACTCTATGGCTGAGGCCTAGAGCCAAGAGTCTGTACTCAATATCTCTATGTAATTCTGAGTCTATAATGCAAGAAAGATCTCAGAGATAATATGATAAAGGAGAACCAAATTTTCAAAATAGGATGTGTCTTGTATGTTTAATCGTGTATTACATTGTTCCTTTATGGTTTATGAGTTATGTTTAATGGTTTTATGCTTAAATCATTGTTCATAATGTAAGTAGGTTCAATTCTTGTGGTTAGATGTTTCAGATCTGATGTTTCTCTTGTGCAAGAACAAGAATGAGTTATGGATGATCTATGGATTCTCTTTGGTATTTTCCCTACCCTTCCCTATCTTTTTGTCTTAGAAACGCTTCAGGTGAGACTTCTTCTCTTTAGAGGAGATGAAAATTATAGTGCTCTAGATTGCACGGTACCTTTTGTTGGTAACCTGAGAAGAACCCTGGTCTGATCAAATCCATGCCAACAAAATGGTTTCGTTGTCGGGACCCATGTAAAAAGGGAACCTATAGGAAGAATGCTACCATTGATCCATATATCTGGCATTGATCAATGGTGGGAAATAAAATGTGATGCCTTCACATGGAAAGAAGCGGAATTAGAGGAAAATCAGTGGGAACTACTAGGGAAGCAATCTTTTACTCGGAAAGATCAAGCTACCAGTATGAGATTTTTTGGGTTAAATTCCTAGAAGAATTTTTTCACCAGGTCAAGAGACCCCAAGAAGCTCCAGAGTTCCAGGGATGGGTCAAGAAGATCTGTGCATGGGATACCAACAATTAAGAAACACTCCACATGATGGATTTTCTAGTCACACGAGTTGTGGATTTCTGGGTTAGCACCATGATAGAAGGATACATAATCAAATTTGCAGTTGAGAACCACCAATCTTTCTCACGGGAAGAGGAAATTTTCAAGAAAGGTGTAAGGGGAAGTCTGTTAAGAGAGATCCCCTTGTGGATTAAGACTTTATTGGTGGAGGAAGGGATATTGATTATATCTCCGACTGAGATGACAATGTAAACACCCTCACTTGGGGTAGGGAGAAACAGGGTGAAAGTCGTGGCATGAGAAAGGGGAAGGGTTCTTTGATAAATGGAGGGTAAAAAACAAGAAATGGACTTGAGAGATGAGTGAGCCTTGAATAGAGACACCATAGTTGAAAAATGGTGGCGCAACAAGATCAAGAAATCTGCAAGACAGTCTGAAAAGCTGAGGAAAAAAGGAGGATTAGGAGAAATAGAGGAAAGATAGAGGGAAGAACTACAGAGGATGAAAATAAAGGAACAACTGGCCAGTCAAAAATTGAATGAGAGAGTAGAAAGGAGAGCAATAAGTCCCCAGGTGTCGGGACGAGAAGGAGGAAGAACGTATGTAAGAGAGGAGGAAACCAACATGAATCTTGGAGGAGAAAGAGAAGATTCATCCCCAATGACAAGAGAAATCAGGAATTCGACCGAAGAGGTCATCCCAGTGGAAGCTAACGAGACCCCACAGATCAAAGAAAACCACCCTGAAGCCAGTGGCGCTAGCCCCGAATCACCCATACCCCAAGTGCCTTCTATACAAGAAGTAAGTTCAACACTACCTTCTCGTGCAAGTTATATTCCATTACAATTAGTTAATCAGTCACAACTAGGAAGTGCGAGTATAGGGAGGATATTGGGATCCCCTAGTAGATCGCAAGTAGGATCGTTAGGTTTCATATTGATACGAACAACATGATCAATAATGGGCAGCCATACAGGAGGTTTGATTGCTAGATACCCAGAATTTTTGGGTAAGGGAAACGAAGATGTTGAGCAACACTGATTCTTATGCGAAGCAATCTGGAGATCCAAAGGGACTTCGGATGTAAATAAGTTGGTCGAGTTCCAGACTACCTTGAGAGGTCGCACTCTCAAGTGGTACATGAATATCATCAAACCAGGAGTGCCAGGGACACAAGGTCAAGAGTTCACACTCGACCAAGTACAAACAAGGTTCATAACAGAGTTCAAACTACCTCAGTCAGAACAACAGGCTCTATCTAAGTTGCGCAAGATCCAGTAAAGGGAAGGTGAATCAGCTTGGGATTATAGCCAGAATTTTAAAGATGCCATAGGGAGGTTGGGACATCCAATCCACAAAGAACATCAAAGGGATTGGTACATTCAGGGACTGCTACCTCTGACTCATATTCCGCTCATGAAAAAGAGGATAGCCACATTAACAGATGCCTTGAAACAATCAATGAAGATCGAAGCTATGGCAAGATACCCTGGAAACCTTAGAGTAACCCAACCCCTAGTAGATGCGAATTTAGCACAACTACAAGGGAAGATATCAACACTTACAAAAATGATTCAAGACATGACATTACCTAGACTAGGATGACCACAGGTTTGGTGCATGAGATGCTATATGGAAGGTCATTTGGAAAATGAATGTCCACGAATAAGGGGGATGGGACCTCCTTAGAATCTTACTATAACCCCACCAGAACCCATGGGAGGAGTTGCACAAGTATCAATGAAGTCACCATTCCATCATCCCACCCCATATCATGCTTTCCCAGGAGGCCAACCAACATCAACAATGGAATACTGTGAGATATGTCAAACCCTTGGGCATGGACTGAGATAGTGCCCCATCATGCATAAATATTTGACAGTACCAAACACGGTACACTGTGAGTTCTGTGCATCCACCACACATACTATCAATCAATGTAGAGTGTTGGACATTCTTGCAGACAGGTTAGAACAGACAACATTCAGGGTGAATGAAAACCCATAGGGACCAGGAAGAGGTCGAGGAGGTGGAGCTGGAGGAGACTTCAGAGGAGGGAGAACTAGGAGAAGAGGACCGAGAAGATGTTACAACTATGATGAACAGGGTCACTTGGCTAGATATTTCCGTCATCCAAGATGACCATGGTGCTCTCATTGTAGATCCAATGGAAATGCAACCAAAGAATTCCCAGAGATAATTGCAAAGTGGGAGGATAGAGCATGACAAAGAGGAACTAACCTCATCAGTTCAGAGATCAAGAGGATTTCTAAGGGACAATTTCCAAACCTTAACATTGTCACTCAAGGAGGAGCAAAGACAGGAGTTGATACTGATACTCTACCTCAGATTCAGAAAGAAACACCTAAAGAAGATAGGTACGACCCCATAAAGCCAAAATTGTTCTTTAAATATGCCATAGAAGTATTCCAGATTATTGCTAATCATAAAATGCAAAAGAACCCCCCTCAGCCAATTGTATACCCTAAAGTGGAACAAGTCCCTACTTCACCCCATGCACCAAGAATCCCTGAAGGCATACCAAGACAACCTGAGCAAACTCAAAATGCATTTTACCTCTGGTTTCAATTATTCTCTGACATTCTGGGGAATGATCAAATGATAGAGAATTTGCGCAATGCACTGTACCTAGTCCTAGGGAATGAAGAAACCTCAGAAGAAAGGATTCTGGTTAACCTTCTTGAGAAGAGTGCTCAGAGATTTCAACGACGAAAAGTAAGAACTGGAAAAGAATTCAGACTAGTAGCCCAGTTAGATGACTTCGAAATTAAAGACGTCATGTTGGACCTAGGGTCAGATGTGAACATTCTTCCCAAGAAGATCTGGGAAGCGTTAGGCAAACTGAGACTGACATATTCCCCAATTCAGTTAAGAATGGAAAACCAATATTGTATCTTTCCCATTGGAAGATTGGAGAACGTGGAAATTGATGTAGCAGGAGTAAAACCAGTGGCTTACTTTGAAGTCATTGATATCATGGGAGACAAGGACCCCTACCCTGCGCTACTTGGCATCGATTGATCCTACGACAATTATGTGGTAATTGATCTAAAGAAAGATACCATGACTTTTGAAGCCGAGGGAATCAAGGTAGTTCAACCTTTGGATCCATACGTAGGACCCAGGTACATAGAACCAACAAACAATAATATGGAAGGAGAAGACCTAGAATAGTTGTACACTGTAATAGCTGGGACAAAAAACAATTATATAAACCCCACTGCGGATGGATCAGTAAGATGGAAAAGTATCCAGTGAGAAGACGGAGATTTGGAACTGGCTTTTGATAGTTGGAAACAAGGTTTACATGAGATATTCTCAAGAAGATGCACAACTATCAGAATGACCATATGGGTTGGGACCGAAGTCAGAGAACACCCAATATACGATGGCACCTTAGATCTAGGCAACATTTTACAGAATATGGAAGAAACTATGGGAGAAGATAAAATAATCTTGGTACTAGATATAGATTTTTAGAACACCCCCACCAGATGGTGGGCTACTCATAAAGTTGCACATAGAACTTGGGATGAGGTAAAGAAAGCTCGCAGACAGATCTCCACATTGCGCAACTTTTCAGAGGAGAATCAGACCCTGGTATACATATTAAACAGTACGTGGCATAGTGGAAGACCACGCAGATACCCTCTCACTTTTGGGTTCAGGTATTCCCCCATTCTCTAGGCCCAATCCTGAAATATTGGTTTATACATGAGGAAACCAGACGATAGACCTGCGATTGGCAGACACTGAAAGCTCAATTTTGCAAAGACTTCTCATTTACAGGTAAGTACCCCAAGTTTGAACTAGTCCTACAAAATATTAAAGAACGTTTTTTTACAGCCAATAGTAATAATAGATTAGATCTTGTAGTATGTCCCAAGCATACCCAAGAACTTCAGAGTAAACCCCACTTACCCATGATTGAAAATCCTATAGAATGCTATCAGATTAGCAAAGCTTCAAAAATCCTAGACGA
The DNA here is from genome assembly GCA_009831015.1 of Picea engelmannii. Taxonomy (NCBI): domain Eukaryota; kingdom Viridiplantae; phylum Streptophyta; class Pinopsida; order Pinales; family Pinaceae; genus Picea; species Picea engelmannii. Next base: position 97,541 of record ML808663.1, on the reverse strand, counting down.
ATTAGAAGAACTAAGAAACCTAGCAATCAAAGAGACCGAGGGGAACAAAGAAATCCAAAACACCATACCTAGCCAACCGATAGTTCTTACAATCACCCTTTGAAATTTCAAAAGCTTAACATATGGACTGAAGAGCAACCCAAAATATCTTTGGTAGGAGATTACTAGGATGAGAAAACCAGTCAATAAATATAGAGTCTACTGAGGGAATACAAAGATTTATTCCCAAAGACTTTCTCATAATTGAAGGGAATCAAAGGAGGTATGGGAGAAATGAAGATTGAGTTAAAACCAGAGTTAAAACTAGGATCCAAGCCTATTAGACATAGTCCATACCGTCTTAACCCTAGAGTAAAAGAGAAATTCAATAAGGAGATTGATAAGATATAAGAAGCAGGTTTCATTTTTCCAATAGAATAAGCAGAATGGGTCAACCCGATAGTCATTCAAAGGAATAAATAAACTGAGGATATTAGAGTCTGTGTGGACTACAGAAGCCTCAATTTGTCCTATGTGCATGACCCTTTCCCAACACCCTTTACCAATGAGGTTCTAGAACGGGTTGCGGGGAAGGAAGCATACTCATTTACATATGGATTCTCAGGATACCATAAAGTTAGGATTTCTGAAGAGGACAAGAGAAAAACTACCTTCATTACCGAATGGGGATATTTTGCATACAATGTGATGTCATTTGGTTTAAAGAACGCCCCTGTAGTTTTCTCTAGGATTGTGATAGAAACCTTTAGAGAGTTCATTCACAAGTTCATAGAAGTTTAAATGGATGATTGGACAATATATAGTTTGCTTAAGGAACATGTCGCACTGCTAAGGCTAATGTTTGACAGATGCAGAGAGTTACAAAACTCATTAAATCTTAGGAAGTGTATCTTTTGTGTGCCACATGGAAATTTGTTGGGCCACATAGTCTGTCGTGTTATCGCTTTGTAAATTTCCTTGAGGTTGTTAGAAAAGAAGAAATTTACGGGAGGTAACTTTATCCAACCACTTTGAAGCTAGGATCTACACCTACCATCTTCAGAGAGGGATCTCTCTGTATGATTTAGATATGTTTCAAATTTAAAATATTAGGCTAGGTGAATAAAATATGTTGGTTTTGTTTGTTGTAGTTTTTGTTGGGTTGGCTGAGAGAGTTTACACATCCATTGGGGCTATGGGGTCTGTATCATGAAATAAAATCTAAACCAGAAAGAAAAAGAAACTTTTCACAGGGCGAGATAGTGTAATCACTGGATTCTTTTAGCAGCATAAATGAGGAATAGAAAAAAAGGTGAGAATGTTAGTTACAACAAAGAAGCAATTAAGAATTTCTTTATCGTAAGATCAGAAGATGAGACAATGAAATCTTTTAAAGTCAGAAACATGGTATACAAAGATAAATCCTGCAACATTCGTTACTTTCAAAGGTTAGATTTAGAAAACAGTATGATAACTAAGCCAGAATAACATTTAACTTAGAAATGGAAACATCACCAATCAATACACACAAGAATCCTATAAAAATGCCTCTATGTATTAAGGGAAGATCTCTTGAAAAATATTACAGTCTGATAGCTCTCAGGGCGTAAAGATCAACCCTCAATACTTCGAAAAGTGAAGTATTTATAACCCAAAATTACAAACGATCCTGTCATTAAAGATCAGGACATGGTAAATCTATTTTTATCCTAACTAACTTAACAAATTACAAGAATCTAGGAAACTGTTTGATGATGTGTCGCAACTACATGTTGTTTTTTGGGTGAACCGTTGGTGAGGCCTTTGCATGACCTCGTCTAACTGGACAGTTGACTGGGTTGGGACAGCTCATCGATTACTCGACTAGGTCGCAAAGTTCTTCCCATCGAAGATGACTGGGAATGTTGACTTTGAGTAACCTTCGGTAGACTTCATCCATTTCTATGTACTTGGAAAAAGTAGGCTTGGTGATGAAGATGTACCGGATCTCATGCTATATGTTGATGTCCAACTGAAGTGCATCTAGGAATGCCTTGCCAATGATGCTGCCTTGAATTTCTGAAATTTTTGAATTATCCTTAGCCACATCGTCTAGTCTCTTTCTGTAGTCTGGGAGTGTCATCATTTTGTCATTTATCACCTTCAAACCAGGAAGACCTTTCTTCTGTAGAGCCTCAATTTTGCTAAAAAACTTTTGTACCCCTAGGTCCATGGCCTGGACCTTTTCTTCTAGCTGTAGCATTAGTCCTCTCTTGGTCAAGACTCTTTTGACATCAAGGATGGTCTCTGTTCTATCCTCAATTCTCATCTCTTCCAGCTCCTCTCTGGTTTTAGAATTCAAGAATTTGATGATTTCATTAGCCTATGTGGGCATCTCTCCCAGTTCTAATATGATATTCTTGATGGATTGTTTACTTCTCTACACCAATTCATTTTTCTCAAACATAATTTGTATCATTGGCCATATTTCGTTCATAGACTTGGTGATGTCTATCCAAACACTTTCTTTGACTTCAGCTAGTGTTTTACCTGCCATTTTTTGCTTCCAGAGCTGTTGTAACTCTTGTTTGAGCTGGTCTGATACCTGTTTTTCCTTGGAGAAGCTGGTTTGATAAGAAGATTTGAGTTCATGAAGGTTCTCAATCTCTTTTTTGAGCCTGTGGTGTGGTTGTCTATGATACAATGACCAGGGGGTCCTGTTGTTCTGTTTCAACCAAAGTGTTTGGTTCCCATCCTGTCTAGTTTGCAAATTTTTCTACCTCAGGCCTAGATTTGTGGACATACGAGATATTCTTGTTTTTTATCGTCATCTCTGAAATGATCCCGCATGGATAATAGTGCCATGTGAAACTCATAAAGAATTTCATTTCCTTCAGCAGCCTGTCTGCTTCCTCCCCAACGCCTCGATTGTTGCAGATGAAAGACCCAATCTGCCCTTTGATTATGAGTTGTTGCTTCTTGTTTAAAGACGCAAAATGAATATCATCCAAGTTTATCGTCTGCCTTATGTATTCCAGAGAAAAAATTCCGACAGGTAAGTATTTAGGCAGTTTATATGGGGCCAACTCACACCCATAGACTCTGATCTCAGTGTGATTTTGGTATAGGTACCAATCACCAGTCTTTGTATGATCCGAGAGATGTAGGATCCTCTGAACTTCATCATTAATCTTGGGTTCGGGTCTGTCACTGAGCATACTCACCATTGGGTGGTAGAATTGATCAATGAACTACTTGAAACTAAATTCTGTAGAGTTATGTTTGAGCAGGGAAGTCCATGCGGTTACTGCCTGTGGTCTGCCATCTCCGTCCATCTTCTGCATGGAAAAAGAAAATTTTTCTTCTTGGAAGAAAACTAACAGGTATGCCAGTATTGAAGAATACCAGAACATGGCTTCTATGGTGAAATTGACAAATTTCTCGTGAATATTGTTCGCCAGGAACGTGCTGAAGTCAAACTATGTGGTAGGCTTTTCATCGGTGAAGAAAATAGACAAAAATCTCAGGATGGGTTCATCTACCCACTGATATGAATAATAACCCAACAAGGCGCATAGGGACATGATAACCTAGTTTCCTTTGGTTGAGAACATGGAGGAAGGATAAGGGGGATTTGTAGCAGGGAGCTGAGCGGATTATGGAAGAAAAAGCTCAAATATTTGAGCTCTTTGAGGAAAAGTCATCTTCTGGTATAAGTCTGTAAGGATTTCAAGGTTAAAAGGTGATGCAGAGTCAGCTTGGGATATTTTCATCATTTGGTCGATGGTTTCTAGCGTGATGAGGAAGAGAACTTCCCCAGACGAGGATACGATGGCTCTTTGCTCGGGAATATAGTGGGCTTGGCACTTGAGGGAGAAATCTGGGAAATGGCGAATATGGGGGGAGAGATACAGGGGTAGGTTGGACTCCCAGAGTCCAATTTCATCACTCTGGTCTAGGAAAACTTTGTTAGGCCATCATTGAAGTTCTGCGAAGTCGAAATTGCACTTAGTGTCTGCGATTAAGCAGTCTTTGTTGGCCAGTGGAATCCTGTCAAGATCGATAGGAGGCGGGAGAAACAGATTCTCCTCTCCTTCTGTTCATTTTGATTTTGGCACCATTACTATAACAATACCTACAAATAAAACAATATTAGCGGGGGCGACTATAGATGGGGGCGACTGACTATAACGGAGAAGAAAACGGGGTAAATTCTCTGGTGTGATGAGTGGGTAAATGGTGAAGGAATGAAGAGTGAGGGTAATTTTGAATAAACGTGTATCCATTGGGCGCGGGGGATAGGTCAGCTAGTTAACAGATAAGTTATCCAGTAATAAATGGCCAATGGGTCATATAGAATGTGAGATGGCAGGTGATAATGACTGAGAGATACGGATGGGTGATGTGGTGGTTATCGATTGGGGGAAAAAATCATGGTGAGGGGACTTTCCACGAGTGAATGAGGGAGAAGGACTGACGGAGTTATGAGATGTGACTCTTTTAGAAAGGAGGATGATGACGTCAGGAAGTGATGTGGTATGTCAAGCAGTGAGAGGCGGTGGGATTTGGGACCAGTATATTCATGCCACGTATAGATAGGGGGCCTGCTAGAGTAAGATTCCATTCCAGACCCCCCCCCCACCGTTAAAGGTAGATCAGTCAGGGGGGTCCGAAAAATACCTTGGTCCGTTGATCTACGTGCTTTCCTTTGGACTGCAGATATGTGCACGCTCTTTAACACACATTCCGGACCCCCCCCCCCCCTCCATTAAAGGTAGAACGGATGGGGGGGTCCGAAATCTAATATAGACCATATATCTAAGCACCGAAACTTGGGTTGTCCATATGCGCGCATGCATTATCAGCGATTCCAGACACCCCCCCCCTCCATTAAAGGTAGAACGGTCGTGGGGGTCCAGAAAGATTTGTCTACCGTAGATCTAGGTGCAATCATTTGGGCCATTGATACATGAGCGGTGCATAAATGTGGGTGCAAAAGCATATGTGCCCTGAAAAAATTAGGATAAGAGCATATCATGGGATTTTCCCAAGATTTTACATCTTTACATAACCAAGGGGTTAGGCAAACAACTTTTCAAGCATTCAAAACATGGTCCAACATTGATCATCGAGCTGGTTTTATTGAAGTAAAGCAAACTAGCCTATGTTCTAACCTAACTTCCTATGACAATTAGCCCAGATTAAACTATTGGGCTAAGAACTTACTCTACCCTGGGGCTATCTGACCAAGATTAGACAATCTAGCCAGATTTATTCACTAACTAACCTAGATCACTTGGCTAAGATTAAACAGTTTAGCCAAGCTTATTCACTATTCCTATCAACACCAATTTAAAAGAACTTGGCCATTCTTGAAAGGTATGGACCAAGTCACTGTTATTGCATGGGACTCTTATTGAAATTCTTT
>ML808663.1:36114-60624 GCA_009831015.1 Picea engelmannii | reverse complement strand
GAGCTACAAGAACTCGAAGAAACCATATTTATGGCAGACTTCCATCAGTCGGTTGAAAAGGAAAGACAAAAAACTTGGCATGAATGACACATTAAGACCAAGGTATTTACACAAGGGGACAAGGTGTTAGTCTATGACAGCCGATACCAGAAGCATCCTGGAAAGTTGCGCATGCGCTGGTTGGGACCCTTCATAGTTGCGGAGATCCAACCATTAAAAGCAGTTTGAATCGCGCAACTATATGGCGTGCTACGAACAAGATGGGTGAATGGCGCTCACCTGAAGCCCTATCTATCTCACAACTGAGAAGAAGGAGAATCACTCCAGTTCGACGGAGTGTGTACAATAGTTAGATTTGAGTTTCGTTTCCTTTGTGAAAATTTGTAAGTTCAGTTAATAATGTCCAGGTGCGCAGTGTTGCGCCATAACACATAGTTCATTTTTTTTGTTTAAGTGTTCATTGATACAGAGTTGACGACTCAACAGTACATAATCAGAAGCATGAGGAATTCCATTAATGAAAGTCATTAAAGATGAAGGGGACAACCTTTGTGGTTAGAGAGGCCACGAATCGCAATCCAATCTACGTCAAAGGCCACGCAAACCCAGTCCAATCACACCCTTTATTTCCATTCCTGTACCTAGACTATCACCCGTTAAGCCATAAATCTGCATTATGCCAAGATTCCATCGAAGTTTGTGCCAAGATACCCACCCGACAAACAAAATAGTCTCAATTCGGTCACGCCCCTATTCCACCCAAACGAGTAAATACCAAGATCGTCCAATTGGATTTACCTTGATTAAATTGTCCCATCGGACAACTCACACCCTGTTACATCTATACGGTCATGATGAGGAGCAGTTATTACTAAAAATTACCCGTTAATCCAGACATAAGAATCTCAAAAATCATATGAGAAAGTATTATTTCTAAAACAAGCATAGCCCTTTCCGAACTCAGTCATTCAAACCAATTAGGACCATTTCCAAAAATGTAATTGTAGCCCTAGTTCTTAACGGCCACAGAAGCACTAATGCCAAGAACCACAACAAGCAGGAACACCATGACTAAATAAGCAGTACTAGATGAGCTTTGTGACCCCTGGGTCGATATTATAGGTGATCTCAAAGGGAAGATAGAGCATGTCAAGCTACTCGACCTTGACCTCACGGATTCAACCTTGTTTCCATAGATGCACCCAGATGTCTTTTGGGAGTTAGATCCAGATGGAACTGGAGATATGCACTTTATACTGAAAAGGGAGTTCATCAACCTATTTAACTCCACCATCATGAACTTGAGAGACTTACCAGTATTTGGCACCACCGGTGAAAGCGCGTGGCACGAAGTTTTTGATAAGCAGAGTGCATGACAGAAGTCTATGGTTGGATAAGCAGTATCCACTCCATGCACAAGATATCCACCAACTCATTGGACTCTCCTCTGAAGGAGAGGATGTGTCGAATGGATTTCAAATCCCTGGCAAGCATGGGAAGAAGAAAGGCGAGATTATCCTCTACAAGAAGTTTAACACAAAGAGAGGAGGACGCACAATAGTCATTGAACCAATACTTCCCGAAATAGTCCCGACTGGCTGCTACGTCATAGCCAACAAGGTTATGCAGTCTTACTATAAGAGCGAATGCACCTTAGATGCGCTATCAGTCGTCGACTTCTGTACACGGGGAGCAGTGTTTAATTGGTGCAGTTTCTTCCTGGAGGAACTACTAGTATCTTGTGAAGAGGCACAGGAGAAAGGATGCACCTTTACCTATGGATACCTACTTGTAGCATTCTCAATGCTCAAATGGAAGTCACCTGTGGGAAGATAACTGAAAATACCAGATAAAGGGCACCTGGTGAAGATGTTTGAGCCATGGTAGTCCATACCAGACTCAGAGAACACAACACTCAACAACGCAACATTTGCCTAATGGTATAATTCTATGATAGATGCAACACAGAGGCCGCGCATCCTGCAGGAGATCCTCAATAATAACATGAGGAATATTCCATTCAGCATGAACTGACACAACACATTCGCCTGGCTGAGGCATGCCAGCAAGGAACATTTCCACAAATGGATGCTACCATTCGATTTGGATGAGGAAGCCTTAGATAAATAAGTCATGTCATGGCCAGAAGTCAAACGAGGCCAGTGTAAATCAGGAATACATTATATTTTTCCTGTCAAGCTACTCAAGAAAAATGGCAAGGAAGCAGGAGAGGATCGAGCTCAGGACCTGAGATGAAGAAGCCAGATGCTCCGATAGAAATATATTTAGAGGAGGAAGAAGAAACACTACAGTTGGAGCAGAGGAAAATATCAACCCCCCGAAAATTTCCACCCAATGTTGTTCTATCAAATGTGTAGGTTAACCAGATCCTAGGCATGGTTCTTGGCACCAAACCAATGGTGAAGAGGTCTAGAATGAGGGTCTCTCTAAACAAATCCATGAACCCACAACCCCTTTCGTCTGCCACTCCCCGGACCCGCACCATGACTAATGCCACCACTATTATTGACATTCAAGATGACCCAGACCCTGAAACAATTATGGATACACTCATCATTGAGAAACCCCCACCACTCTAATAACCAAACCTCCTCACTACCATTCCACATCATACCACAGCCTCAGAGGTGATGAAACTTGACCACCCATAGATAGAGGAATGATAACCCCCACAAACAACTAGAGAACCCCCCAAGCCCAGTTCAAAAATTCCCAACCCTGACCCTAAAGCATCAAAGAAGTCCATGATGATGGATGTCCTGAATATGAACCCCCAGGTGTTGTGGGTGGGAAATCCCTCCTACAGAATAGTAGTAAGGGTTTTATCATGCATGAAAAAATGACCTAACGATTCTTACTTTTTACCATCATCCCATGCCTAAACCCCATTACTCATATGTAAATACAAGGCTCAAGAGATTAAGTTGACATACCTTATTTTTCGTGTTTGATGTCAATCCATTTTTGCGCTTGGTCGTTCTTTGACTGCAACTCTCCTCTCAATGCTATCCTGCATTCACTAAAGACAAACAAATAACTCCACATGCATTTGATCTATGAACTAACGAGTTAGAGATTTAATCAATCATACAATCAATATTCCAATAATGACAATCTCATATGGTGGGACGGGAAAAGTAATTCCTTTATTAACTTCACAATGATACCTTACAATGATAAAGTCGACTACTGCTCCTCGATCTTTGTCCTAGGCTCTTCTTCCACTGTCTTCCAATTGCTTTTCTCTATACTTCTCTTTGCACAAGGATTGCTAAAGGTTGGGACAAAGGGAATGCTTAATCGGGTATAGTTTCTTTACTATGATTCTCCTCCTTTCAAATGGGACCCCTAACCCCTTTTTTATAGGCTAGAAGAAGCTAGGTATTTGGTCTAGTGAACGACCATGCATGGCTAAAAGGTTTAGCTAACTTACCCAAAGTTTTGTGTTCTATCAACAACTTTCCTTTTTCCATGCTTTTGTAGGTACACACGGGTTGTCTAGGGTCAGCTAGCATGTACATGCATGCAGTAATGGAGCAGGGCGTGTGGGGCTTTATAAAAGGGGTTTTTAAGAAGAGTTGTTCAGTAGTGTTTTGGCAAACAAGGAATCTGAGATGGCCTGAGGCCAGGTAAGCATGTCTAGTGAAAATTAGGGTTATAATAGATGCCCCCTAATCTGTGAGGTCAGAAAAGCATCCGATGGCCGAAATAAATTAACAATATTCACCGATTTTCTGAACAAGTGAGCCCAGGGACCAGAAATTGGGACGTGTCATCTGCAAAATAATAATTGTTTCACCGAGGTGAGCATACCCATGCTCGGGATAAAATAAAATCATGGCTACCAATCAAATACACTGTAGATCCATGTCATATAACTATATAAAGTGTAGCTGCGAGCAATACATAGTAGAGCTACATCTCGAAATCAAAACGATATACATGTAGAGTATCCATCTTCTAGAAGCTGACAAGGCCTGATGGCTGGAGATGAGGTCTTCAGAGCTCGAGAAACAACTTCAAAATCTTCAAAATTTGGGTGGGAGTGTAATATGAGTGTATGAATTCACTACCTAGAGGTCTTCGACGACTCGTCGGTCATGGACTAGAGAATATTGATGATCAGACTGAAGGATTCATTGATTTCGAACAAAGAATTGATTGGACTTTGAGGATGGTCAGGCATAAGGGCAAGAGACAAACTGCAGAGGGGATGACTCAGGCTTGGTAAAAACTTCCCTTGGACAATAGCATGAAAAATGATGAGACTCAGGCAGCATGGTATTAACATAAGTTCACAAGGCAGGAGGCAACACAAACTCTCCATATGTTTGGAAGAGTAACCAAATGGAGGATGACACAGCTCAATGTAGTGAGAATGGATTCCTAAGGTCATATTAAAACCCAGGGCTTGATGAACAAATGGAAGGATGTGCTTTGTCCAAGGGTGACTCATTGTGCTACCAATAAAAAGAAAATACTTTTCTCTTCCTCTTTTTCGGGTATATTTGAATTTTTTTTTGTCTTTTTTCAATAATTTTGGAAGGCTTGAAAAGTAATAAAAGAATGTTACATTACAAAGGAAGGATGAGTGTCGTAAACATACGAGTTCAAGGTGCAAGGACAAGACTGATGTTCAAAGTAAGGACACTCGGGAAAAATTCCTCCTAGGGCCAAAGGTGTCAAGATGAAAAGGCAAAGTGCTACAGGGCTTGCGTATAAGACATGCTTCAGATGGTTCAGTTGAGAGCAACATGGAGCTGGCATTAGACCAATAACGTAGGTATGCAAATGCAGTTAACAAAACACACAATGGTAATGTCCTTAAATGTAATTTTAACGAGCCCAGAGAAGGTAAGCTTGGTGGTTTTTCATATTTAGAGAGTCTAAAAAACATAAAAGGAGACTCCAATGGGGTACCTTTTTCGAAGGTAGCCTAGTTGGTTCGAAAAAGGGGTAAACTAGCACTAACAAGACATCTATTCAAAACCATTTTAATGAGTGTGATAAAGACAAGATCACTTGGCCATTTTTTCATTTTTAAAGAGTCTGAAAAAAGCTTAACTATGGACTCTGTCAGGAATGTTCTTCTGGACCATTTTAATGAGTGTGAAAGAATAAGGTCACTCAACAATCTTTTCAATTTTAGGGAGTCTGAAAAGAGCTTAACTATGGACTCCGTGGGGGTTCCTTTTTCGTAAATTTAGTCCCTCGAGCCCGAAAAAGGGGTAAAATTATACCTGAGGGTACTCTTTTAGGGATGTGAAGCCTCTAGAGTATACCTTTGTTCATACAGTTGATCATCTAGACCGAAAAAGGGGTAAACTACCACCGGATAGATGTGACTTCAAATTTCAGTTTAACGAGAGTGAAAGGCCAGAAGATCGCTCGACAATCTTTTCATGTTTAGAGGGTCTGAAAAGGGCTTAAAAGACGACCCGTTATGTTTTGGGAGTCCCGTGGGTGAGGTCAAGAGTCATGCAAATGAGGCTCAAACGTGTAATCAGGAAAAACTAAAAGGACTCACGAGCCTACAATCATTAGTGACAACATGGACACCATAATGCAACCAGGATCTACCTAGGGCATCCATGTTCCGGTAAGCTCCACCACAAAATCGTGACACTTCTAAAGAAGTAATGATGGTTCTGTGTCACAACCTGATGGGATCGATCCTATGGAAAATGGATAAAGACAACGATATACAAAAGTAGGGGTGGAAACCTAACCTATATGCTCAAGTTGACCATTTGAGGTTTTTCCCACGGACCATCAAAAGTGACCCAAAACTCCAAAAAATGTCCTGATACCTAAACGTAAATTTCCATAGAAACTCATGAATCACTCTAAATGGTTTTCAATTTAGAGAAAATGATAAGGGGGGCCAAAAAAGTGACAAAAAAGGACCAAAAAGTCTATAAATAGAAGTTGGCAGCTCATTATCACCATTACTGATTTGTAAATTGACTCTGGCACAAAAAAAACCCTTTGGTAAAAGTGGTGATTCTGGGAGCTACAGTGGACGAAACGACCATCCGTCTGGACCAAGTAAGTATAAACTACCTCCTTTTTCCTTTTAATTCTTTATATATGCATTTAATTTGGTTTCTGGGGGGGGCATCGACCTCTAAAAGGTCATCCCTAGGTCCACGCATGCTATCTTATGACAGCCCGCATGTACACTCGCTCTGTCTGATGTCAGAGCATGTGTACATGCGAATGTCATCACAACAACCTGCGTGGACCCTCCAATGAGTGCAAAAAAAGTTTAAAAAGCAAGGCCTAACCCTCTAAAAATTTTCCCATGTGCAGGATGTATGTGCAATGGAGAGAACGAGAGCACGAAGATATTAGCGCACTAGTTGGGGAAGACCCTAATGTTGTGGCAGTGTTAATACAATGTGGCTTTCTCAATTTCTTTCTATGTCATTTCATGAGAGCACAACCTAGGCTATTGAATCCCTTGGTTGAATATTGACACCCTGACGCAAAATATTTTATGCTAGAGGGGCAGTCACTGGTGCCCACTACAGAGGATATATACTTTTTGACTGGCCTCTCTAGGAGAGGGGAACCAATCAATTTTTGGACATTTCCTTCTAGGCCTCACAATATATCGGAACTGATAGGACTTCATTGTGAGGCGGGTACAGACCGATCGAGCTTGCAGGTGCAAATAAGTAGGATCATCGATTTATAACCACGGGCAATTATGTTGCTTATTGGGTGGATGACAGGTTCTGCAGCTCTACATCAGTCGTCCTATGCACAGATGAACTGTGCAGTCCAGTGCTTAAATGCACAGATATTTGATTGGAGCACTACACTACTAGATTGTATGAAGAGGCAACTAACATATTGTCGGTTGCAGACGTAGAGGAACTTTGGGTTCAGGACGATTCTATGCTCTTTCTTTTTTGAAAGAGTTCCTAGTTTTAGTCCTCAAGTGGTGGTACAAGGACATCAGGCCTCTCTTCTTGCAGTTTGAAGATGGGCAATGTTATTGCCACGACAAGGTGCTGGAAGGACTAATGATTCCTTCGATGATGACTTTTTTGCTTGGTTGTCATGATGGATCCCAGTCATAGAGTATTATCCCTATGTTGAGATTGATTTCTCAAGAGATCCCGAGATCCCTATACCTCCAGGCGAGGAGCGAGGCGAGATGGGTAAGTTTGCATCATTTTTTTTTGTGAAACACATAAATTTTTTATGTTGTTTTTATATATATCATTTTTTTTTATACCAGAGTATTTGACAGATATGTGTCTATTGTGTGCATATGTGGGACCAGTGAGACCTACAGATTATGCGAGGAATAGGTGTCATCCTCAGCCAGGGGCCGCACTTGCCACCGTAGGGGGACTAGTAGCAATAGGAGAGCTTCCAGCTGGTGAGGCTAAGATGGTTTTGAGACGAGTTGAGCGAAATTTTACCTCGCTCACTTGCACCATCCCCATGGAAGATATTGAGGATCTGCCACCATATATACAACCTCATGTAGTGGGGGCACCACGGACGTGGGTCCAACTGTTCCAGTGTTTGGAAAATGCTGTTGATTATTACAATAGGGCCCACAGGCCCTGACCTTAGTTAGTCTAGACTTTTCACGTGCTGAGAGCTCTACTTGTATATATTTTTTGAGAGCATAAACCCCATGACTCTTTACTGGTCATATTTTTTAGGCACTTGCGTCCACCTATGTACTCTGATGATTATGATATTATATATGGATTTTTATGTCTTTTTGTGTTTTATGGATCATATTTTCCTTAAAAAATGTATTTACATGTTTATGTGTATGTCTTTTTATATGTATGCAAGATGCTAGTCTAAAATTTGATTAGCTAGAGTATCTGTAACTTGGTTTAATCTCCTAGGAACATGAAAATATGTAGTATAATAAAAGCTTAATTCTAAGAGACGTACCCTAAGGAATCGTCGGTGTAAAGTTGGATCATGAACATGGTAGACTCTATTTAATTGAGACACAACCAACTGAGTGTCTAAATAGACCTAGAGATGAGAGATACCAAATGACAGGGCGTCACGAAGCAACTCAATAACTTCACTGTACTCAGCAACATTGTTTGTGGTGTCGCCTAAACATATACCTCTGGAAGATAATAACTGGCGCTGAGGTGTAAAAATTACCCAAGCTGCGGAGGTAATCCTCTAAGTGTCCTGACTAGAACCATCTGCATACCCAATGAACACCTCAGATTCACTTGACATCTGCCACAGTGACAAACGATAACATAAAAAATGACACGTTCATAATACTAAAAGAAACCAGAAAGTAATAATTCAAATACTATACATATGTTACAAAACTTTACCCAAGGTGACCTACCTACGAGTAATATTTCTTGAGGTAGAGCCCATTTCTAGGATCCACCAAAGAATTTCCCTCAAATTCAACCAGAAGATAAGAACCCTTTTTAAGAACCTCTTTTATGATTAAAGGTATGAACCACATGGGTTTGAATTTGCCTACCCCCAAGGGGTCCTTATCTTGGTCATATACCAATACGAGGTCGCCTTCAGAGAAAATTTGAGGATGAACGAAACAATCATCCTAACACTTGAATTTTTGTTTGTGAGCCTCAATGGCCAGAGCCGCATCACAACGTTGCTCATTGAGCCGCTCAAGGTATAATAATCATTCTTCAAGTGGAGAAGTGTCTGGAAATAACCATACTACTAATCTTAGGGAAGGGATCTGACATTCTATAGGAAAGACTGCTTCCATCCCGTAAATGAGTTGAAAAGGTGAGAAAATGGTTGCAATCTTAACAGACATTTGATAAGCCCATAATGTCGAGTATAACATCAAATGCCAATTTCACTTGGCCGAGTTGATTGTTCATTGTAGGATGGTCCTAAGAGATTTATTTACAGCTTCCACCTGAGCATTTTCTTGGGGGTAGTAGGGTGATGAATGTTCTTGCTGCAACCCAAGATTTGATGTTAATTCGGTCATCATCTGGTTCTGAAAGTGACTGCCATGGTCAGTGACAATCTCTCTCATGACGTCAAACCTTTCTATTATCTGGTAGAATAAAAGGAGAGTTGCAGTCTCTCCATCATCTTTAAACGTTGTCATAGATTTGACCCACTTCGTGAAGTAGTCTACGGATACAATGATATAATGGTGCCCCCTTGTTGAAGGAGGGTTGCATGTAGTGTAATCAATCCCCCACTTGGTGAAGGGACCAACTGTGATGACAAGAAACATGGGAGCAGGATGTGCCCTCATCTTTCGAAAGAAGATATGACATGGGTGGCACTTCTTGACCGATTCGAAACAATCTTTGATTAGTGTCAGACAGAAGTAACCTTCTCGTAAAGTCTTTTGGGTTGTTTCCAACCCAGACAAATGACCGCCACATGCTCTAGTATGGAAATCGTTAATCATGATAACTTCTTCTTCATGAGTGAGACATCGGCATAGGATGCGGTCTACACCTCTTCAATACAACGTATCATCGAGTATGAGATAATTCTTAGCCTGATGGCATATATGGTGACGCTCATCACGAGAAGTAGAGGTGGGGTACTTCAAAGTCAGAAGATAGAAAAGTATACCTTCATACTAGGGATCCAAAGACACGATAAAAAACATATCTCCTCTGATAGGTGATTCTTCGGACATAAAATCACCTAACTCAACCGAAAGTTTCAAAATAAGTTCTGCGAAGAACAATGACTTTTTGGATTTCACCGAAATGAAATCTAAGTCGAATTCCTGGAGGACGACTATCCATCTACTGATATTTCCGCCTATTACCCGTCGCATCAACACGTATTGAAATGGATTCACAATGGCAATGACGATGGTCTTATGAAACATAACATAATGATGGAACCATTGAAAAGCATGGACTGTTGCCAACACATTTTTTTTGATATGAGAATAATTGAGTTCCAGTCCGACGAGGCCTCGGCTCAAGTAATAGATCACATATTCTGAGAGAAAATCATCTTCCTAAACTAAGACCATGCCGATGGTTGACTTTGATGCAACCAGGTATAATAAGAAATCTTTGTTATAGTTGGGTGGCTGAAGTAGAGGGGCAGTTGTGAGGGCATGTTTCAATGCTTCGAAGGAGCTTTGAGCGGCATTGTCCCAATGAAAAGGAATGTCTTTATTGAGTAAGTGCATAAGTCCCTTTGTGATCTTGGCATAGCTTGCGATGAAATGCCTTAAAAAAAATGCCTTGCCCTGTAGTCTCTAAAGTTGAAGGATTGTGCATGGGGGAGGCAACTGAACTATTGCCTCAACCTTGAGAGGATCGACCATGATCCCTGTTGTTGACACTATGAAACCTAACAAATGTCCTGATTTTATGCAAAAGATGCACTTGTTTGGATTCAAGCGAATCCGAAAGTAGCGACATTGATCAAAGATAAGTCAGAGGTTTGTGGGATGATCCGTTCTTTTGCAAGATCGAGATGCTAAATCATCTAAATAGGCCTCGACTATATGCTTGAGATCATGGAAAGAAAAAGACATGGCCTGCTGGAAGGTAGCTCCAACATTTTTGAGGCCAAAAGGCATCTTACGATAGGCAAATGTACCCCATGGAAAAATGAATGCAGTTTTGTGTTGGTCTTCGGGTTTGATTTTTATCTGATTATATCCTGAAAAACCATCCATGAAAGAAAAAGCCTCACAACCTACACATTCATCAATTATCTGGTCAATGAATGGTGTGGGAAAATTATCTTTTGGACAGGCCTTATTCAAATCACGGAAATCTGTACATACGTGAATCGTGCCCTGTTTCTTATTGACCGACTTAGGATTTAACACC
Source organism: Picea engelmannii (assembly GCA_009831015.1). Lineage (NCBI taxonomy): Eukaryota > Viridiplantae > Streptophyta > Pinopsida > Pinales > Pinaceae > Picea > Picea engelmannii. The sequence continues at coordinate 49,786 of ML808663.1, read as the reverse complement.
CATTGGGTCAAATGGATAGAATAGATAAAACTTGTTTTTAGTAGTTTTTCGACTTCAACCTTAATGGTTGCTTCTTTCCTTGGATTAACTGGAAAAATCTTCTGTTGAACTAGCTTGGCATCAAGATAAGTTGTGATTTCATGTTCGACTATTTTTGGATCAATCCCTGGAATTTCCTCGTAAGACCAGGAAAAAACGTTGCAGAATTGTTTAAAAAGATCTATGTAGATTTGAATCTCTTCGGAGGAATAGTCAGCTCTGACGAAAACATTCTCCATGACGCTAGGGATTCTAAAGATATTAATTGGTATATTTTCAGCGATATTTTCCATATTACCCTCGACATAAACCTCATGTGTAGCTAAGGGATTAATAGGACAAGAACTATATCCAATCATAGTCAAGGTGAATTCTCCTACTTCGATTCTGCTTAACTCTGGGAGGAAGTATGATCTTTGATGGAGATCATCCCAGGGTTTGTCCGGGCTATTCATTGCTTCAATTATTGATTCGTCAGAGGGAAAGACTAAGTCTAACGAATCGGTATTAGCGAGAGAACCTTGAGCCCAAATAGGCTCTGGAATCGGATCTAACTCTTGTGCAGGAGTTGGATCTGTGTTGGCCGAAGCTTGCTGGACTAAAGAGTACCCTACTTCGGCTGCAGAAAAGGGCATGGAAATGCCAAGGTTCCCTATCCCTTCCATTGTGGCCGATGGGGAAGGAAGTATCCATGGATCGTTGAAGTAAGTCGTGCGAAATGACGAAACTTGGAAAATCTCAACCTTATGGTTTTCTGATATGAACTTGACATCGCCTTTAGGGGGTGGGTAATCAAAGGTACCCATCAAATATGGGCACAAACCAACCCCTACATTGAATATGCCCGGTTAGGGATTATCAATCATCGAGACTGCGGATGCCCCCAGTGAAGGGTCAGGTCTGGAGAAAGACAATTGATCAATGGTCACAATCTGGTCCTCGTGTGGAAACAAAAAGATCTGGAAAACTGTAGCAACCACTTCTTGCATGGAATAAGTGCAACTCCTTCCTAACAAGATATTATAGTCAAGGGATGCATCGACTACTTCTACCTCAACGCACACAGTTTTCCCTCCTAACTGCATGGGGAAAGAGGGAATGATGCCATGTGGTCGGAATGAACGACTGTCGAAAGTAGTGAGAAGAGTAGGTGATGGAGAAAAAATGGGCTGGCCAATGTCTTTCCAACATGCCAATGACATGATGGATGTCGAGGTACCCTCATCAACTACTGTGCAAAAAATGTTCCGAGTAAAATGTTTCATGGGGTAAGCCACTGCTATCTAAAACGCCACGTGTTAGGGAAGACAAGGTTTTAAGTCGGTTGTATCCAACATGATTGTACCCAGATTACAAGTCTTGGTAGATCCTAAAGCGGCTAACAAAGATTTCCTCTGGGAAGGGCAGCTTTGGAGGACCTCCAAAGCGGACATCGCACAAGGGGTTTGAGACAAATCCTCCACCATAGAATAGTTATGGGCAGTCGTTGCATTTGGGTTGTGAGAAGATTTCTTGAACTCCCCTTTTGGGATGTGTGTCATTGTTTCTTCCAAAGTCTTCTCGATCTGGAGAGAAAGAGATGGGATTTCAGCTTATTTTCCCTTCTCAGAAGTGTTTGGTTTATTGTATTCATGTGCTCTAGTCGATATAAAATCATCACCTTTCATCATATACACATTCATGAATGTCGGATTATTCGAAGACGGAGAGGGTCCTTGACTGCGCCCTTCTGTGCTTGTAGAGGCTTGGGTTAGGTTTTTCCCATGTTGAAATGGATTGGTTAACATGGCAGGTTGTTGCTGTGTCACAAAATTTTGGGCCTCTGCAAGTCGGGGACATTGGTGGGTCAGGTGGTCTTCTGCGCACAGGTTGCACGGATACCTCGCCTTTTATTTCTCAGTGTTTCCCCCACTAGCATTATCAGTGGGTTTCTTATCCCCCTTACCCTTCTTTCATTATTTTTTCTTTCCATCAGGATGCTGGGTGGCCTTTGGATTTTTCAATTGCACTGTGTGTACATCTGACGTTTGGGTAGGGGGGGTTGCTGAAACAGTATTTTGGTTGGTCGTTGTATGTTGTATAGACAATTGCTACAATTTTTTTGTCAATTGTTCAACAAGCTTGGTTTGTGCTGAACCTACAATACTATCGGCATGTGGTCCAACTCTCTGTCTGGTTTTATCAAGTATGGATCATGCTACATCGGGTAAAACCTCATAGAGTAAACCAAACTAAGAATAAATTAGCTCAATATGTTGAGCTCTCATGATGGCATCTTCTTTGGAAAACACTCCAGACGTTGTGATGTCTTTGGATAGTTGTGGGACCAAAGACTTAAGGGACAACTCATGAAGGAATGATGGTGGGACTGGTACCTTAATTAAACTCTTCTGGCGTCTCCACTCTCGGATGTGGTCAGAGATATGGTCTTCTTTTGTCTGTTCAAAATTGGCCAGCAATTCTATGTCGGTGTTGTATCTCATAGGTAATTGGAAATTGTTTAGGAATGCCATTGCCAATTCATCGAAGGAAGAATATCTTGAGCGGTCGAGCTCGATGTACCATTTCACGAAACTCCCAATGAGAGTGCATTGAAACAATCATAACTAGATGGATTCATCTTTTAACAAATTAGATGAGCACCAAAGATGGAAAGTGGTCACATGATCCCCTAGATCTTTGTTAGGCTTGGCCTCAAACTTTGGTATGTACGAAGGCAATTTCGTTGGCATAGGAGGCCAACGTGTATCGTGACAGATGGAGGCCAACATGAATCATGAAAGATGGCATCATTCAACAATCGTGTCAAGTCTGGAAAATGTAAAGTTGCCAAGAAAGGTAGCTTTGGTTGTTTTTGATGATAACCATGGAAAAAGGGGCCTGGAGTTTGACTGGCACCAGGTTGCCAGGAAAAGTTGGGTTACTGGCCTGGGTTTTGGTAAAAACCATGGCCATGACCAGCATATGTATTTTGCGTGTGAGGAGACATCATCAACTGATTCCCAAAATAGGACGTAGATTGTTGGGCGTGCATTATATTCAGAGGACTTTGGAAGGGTTTCCCCATGTTGATCTCATGGGCATAGGCATAGAACCTTATCCGGGGTTCCATTGGTTGTGAAAAGAATTTCCCCAGATTGGCATTCCTGATGAGGGAACTGATCCTTGCCAAGAATTCCAAGGTATTAATGCGGAAGAAGTTCCTGGGTTTTCCCCTTGTGCAGGAATAGTACACTTCATAGGAATAGGTTGTTTGTAACCAGGGTTTCCCCCAGTCGAGAAAGTAGCTGACATGAAAGCATTGTTACCAAATGCACCAAACAAAGAAAATGGTGTCAAACCTACCAGCATATTATGAGAAGGTGGTCCTTGACTCCCTACTCTGAGTGAACTATGGTGTGTTTTTGGCCCAGCGGATTGCTGGTGGGTACCACCGAGAGAAGGGGATGAAGGAGGTATATGACCTCCCCTGTAAGGGAAAGTGTTAAAAAGAGATGAAGTGCCCCCCATGTGTCCTTGCAGAGGAGCATTAGAGCTCCCTACCCCCAGACCTAAAGTCTATAAAGTGAAGTAGGAAAGTATAGGACTTGTACCTGAGCTAGGCATCCCGTATGAGAATGGAGGGCCTGTCACACTCGGTGTGAAAGGGGTAGTGGTCGCTGCCATAGATGGGATTGGACCACTGCTCAAGGTAGAGGTGTCCGAGACAATGGTGGCTCGGATTGGCGACGATGGGTTAGGAGGTGGAATACCCCCTGTGGTGACAACCGTAGTGGGAATTGAATAATTCCCAGAAGAAGTGGCAGCATTTGTTTCCATTGCTGCATGCGACACTGTTTGGCACTCGTAAGGGTGAATCTGTACGATGATGGGTGCCAAAATATCAGTGGTTGGAGTTTCGTATGGAACAAGATATTTCGCTCCAAGGTCTAAAACGGTCGTTTCCTCCGGATGTTGGTCGGGTACAGTTTCCTGTGACCCAGTCGCTTCAAAAGACCCTTGTTGGTCCATCTTTCGCCTTAGTGGTGGTGGAGGTGGCTCCAGTGTAACCAGTGATATGCCAAGAATCCTTCGGGACCGACGGAGCTCACGACCCTCCACTGTGTGAGAAAATAAAAGACACACTAGGGATTTCTATTCATTCAAAGAACAACACACACTAAAAAGGTCCCTCTATGATAAAACAAGAAAACACTAAACTAGTTGGAAGAACAGTTACAACAACCAACACTAAAGAAACTTACCGGTGCAAGTGAAACTCGAACATGGAAGAACCCTCCAGGTATACTCTGCAAAGTGTGGCCTGATGTCTATCCTAGGTACTATGGTATACCCCTGCAGTCACCTGTGTATGTCTCTAAAAAAGATAGGCAACTAGGTTTCCAGCGCGCGAACAATCACTAGGTGGGTACAGTCGATAATCGGGTAGACCACAATGAGCAGGGTATCAATACCGAAACCTATCAGGGGTATTGAAGGAAAGTGGTCCAGAAGACAATTGAGGACCTTGAATGGATTTGAGACCCATGAAGCTCCGTGGAAAATGCAATCGACAGAATCCCAAGACAATCCCTCTATATGTGTTCTCCACTACGATTGGTCTAGCTTTGGAAGGGTTATCTCTACTACCTTTTCGCATGTGACCTCATGTTTAGCCCCTATGTTAGAGGGGGGTCTCATATAACTTTCACGATACTGGACTTTGACACTTCCTAACTTAGACTCCAATGTTTGATTTAATGGCCTTGAAGAGTTTTCTCTCCAACCTAATTCAAGGCCCTAACCCTAAACTAGTTGGTTGACCCTACAAACATAAAAATTCTAATGAATTTTAGATTTAGCATTAATTTTTATGGATTTCCTTAAGTCAAAGGTTATGAAAGTGAAACTAGTGATGTTTGAAAGATGAAAGAAAAATAAATAGAAAGTTGGAAACAAAATAACTTCTTCTTGACTCAAATCTTAAACAACTTTTCAAACTAAAATTTTTCTAAGATCTTTGAACAACAAACTCAAAGTAGGATTTCGCTTGATTATGAGCTACTTATGATCTAAGTAAACAATCAATAACTTATGATAGAAAAGACTTTTCTTGGTTACTACTGCAAACCAACACTATTTAACCAAATAAAGAAATAAAAGTTTTTTTTTTATTTGAATGCTCACAAAGAAAAAGGAAAAACATCAACAAGTAAAAACCAAGAAAACCTCTAGACTAAGCACAGATCACAAAGAGTCACTTTAAAAATAACACAGAAGCAATTAAAACTGGACTCTCACACTTGTCTAAAAACCCTAGAAAAAGAAAATTTTGTGGAAAAACTTCTTAATGAAAAAGGAAGCTATTGTTGTGATCAAACCTAAGTTACTGACTGCTTATGAAAAAGAACCAAAAACTTGAGAGGTATAATCCTTGACAAAGGAAAGGATGACTGCCTCACCTTAAACAAAAATTTCTTGCACAGGCACATTGCTTACAGTTCAACAACAAGTGTATGCACACGAGTTGTGTAAAGTTCGGGCCTGTGTACATGCCTGCAGGCCTTACACAGGCCACGTGTATCTCTGAAACTCTAGGAAAAATGAAAGGCCAAGAAATCAAGCCCAGGTAGATACTACTGGTACTGAGAACCAAGATCTCTTAAAGACTCAGACACTTACTTTAACAAAAGAAAAAAAGAAAAAAATTCAAGGAAAACTTCATAGAAAAAACCAATCTGAGGTGAAACCTAAGCTATAGACTGCAAACCACAAAGACTAGAAAGAGTTCTAGAAAACCCTTGAGAAGGATTATTTCTGACAGGGGAGAGGATGACTACCTCTCTAAAAGAAATTTTTTGAAATCATACACGCGACTGACACTTCCTTATCTAGCGTGTACATGCAGGCTATGAGAAGGTAGGGCGCGGGTACACACGTGCAGACCTTATACAGGCCGTGTGTACCTCTATGGGTCTCGAGAAAAAAAAAATGCAATCAAGCAAAGAAACAGAGATAACTGGTATGGAAGACCATAATCTCTGTTAGCTCAGACTTTTTCAGAAACTTTAAAAACAAGAAATGAAACCAATTCTTAAAAATACCCAAGAAAAAACATTCCCAGAAACCCTAGAGATCCCCAGTATGGTCGCCAATTTTTTTGTGGGTAGGAAATCTCTCCTACGCACTAGCACTAAGGGTTTTATCATGCATGCATAAATGACCTAAAGATTCTTACTTTTTACCATCATCCCATGCCTAAACCCCATTACTCATATGTAAATACAAGGCTCAAGAGATTAAGTTGACGTACCTTATTTTTCGTGTTTGATGTCGATCCCTTTTCGTTCTTGGTCGTTCTTTGACTACAAATCTCCTCCCAATGCTGACCTACATTCACTAAAGAAAAACAAATAAATCCACATGCATTTGATCTATGAACTAATGGGTTAGATATTTAATCAATCATACAATCAATATTCCAATAATGACAATCTCATATGGCGGGATGGGAAAATAAATTATTTTATTAACTTCACAATGATACCTTACAATGATAAAGTTAGCTACTACTCCTTGATCCTAGTCCTAATCTCTTCTTCCACTGTCTTCCAACTTCTTTTCTCTATACTTCTCTTTGCACAAGGATTGCTAAAGGTTGGGACAAAGGGAATGCTTAATCGGGTATAGTTTCTTTACTATGATTCTCCTTCTTTCAAATGGGACCCCTAACCCTTCTTTTATAGGCTAGAAGAAGCTATGTATTTGGTCGAGTGACTGGCCATGCATGGCCAAAAGGTTTAGTTAACTTACCCAAAGCTATGTGTTTCATCAACAACTTTCCTTTTTCTGTGCTTTTGTAGGTACATGTAGGTTGTCTTGGGTCAGCTAGCATGTACACACGTGTAGTAATGGAGCAGGGTGCATGGGGATTTATAAAAGGGTTTTTTAAGAAGAGTTGTTCAGTAGTGTTTTGGCAAAGAAGGAATCTGAGATGGCCTGAAGCCAGGTAAGCATGTTTGCTGCAAATTAGGGTTATAACACCAGGAACACCAACCTGAGTCTTCAGCAAAGGAAGAAGCCCGCCGAAGAAGAGAAGAAATGGAACCTGACCATAACCCACAAATCCCCTCACCACCCAAGGTTGAGGATGTCCTATAAATCATGACACATGATGCAGAAGCACCGGAAGATACAAAGATACCAGATGCTCACAATGAGTCAGAATTAACAACGGATCCATATACGACCACCATGCAAGCACATATGGTTCAAGTTCTCCAGAACCCCCAACAATATGAAGAATTGATGCAGCTATGCATAACCAGAACCAAGGTTCTGATGCTCTTACCCGCAGACCTAAGATTGAGGATTGCACCAGCACCACCAACAGAGGACGAGGTAGAAACTCGCTCAGACCATTCTACAGGTAGTGGACTCCCACTATAGTGGAGAGTACCTACTGATCCATCTCCATCATCTACAATCCTGGTACAGTGGCCAGTGTCATAGTTGTTCGGACTAATCAGAGGCTCCACAGACCAACTAGAGCAAAGGATCTAGGACACCGAGAGCTCAACTGAGCTCACCAGGAAAGAACAACTATATGCACAAACATGTAGAATGGAGGAAAGATGTGATAGACTCCTAGCCCAATGCAAATTAGAAAAAGTGCCGGAAAAAATTGCAAAATCCTGGTCAAAGATTCGAAAGGTTGCACCCGACCTACTTGAAGCCAGTGAAATAAGAGAACCAGAGAAATAGATCAAGTTGTTACAAGATGCATGGACACATCTCGCTACATGCACAAAGAAGATACAAGAAAAGCTACAAAAAGTCCAGCAAGAAGAAGAACAACAGCCTCGATAGCTACAGGACCAAATGCAATGGATAATACTACAAGGAAACAATGCTCGAGCGGCACTACATAAGCAGACAACAGACTGCACTAAAATCTTTAGAGAAGTCAATGATTCGATGGGCATCATTGCTCAAAAGAATCAAGTCCTGGAGGAAGTATGTACAAATATCTAGGTGTTGAACGAGGAAGTTGAGGTCACAATGGACCCTATAGAGCAACAACAAAAGTTCGATCAAATCCAGCAGGCCAACAATGAACTGAATTCACTCTACAAAGAAAAGTCTGTAGCCAAGAAAGAGCTGCACGATTTTCGATCGGTAATTCAAACCACCTATATGAAAATGCACCAGGTCGATGCAATAGCCGACTCTGAATGGAACTCGTTGGTTGCAGCCAAGCCAAAGGAGTACAACAAAGAGACAACCCAATAGTTCCTGGTAGAAGCATCACTTCTCACTCAGAAATGGAAGGTCAAATTTGAAAGCTTTCATGGAGTAAAGCACAAAGCATTACAGCTGGTTCCAGAATTGGGTCCTTCATTTGAGGAGGTAAAGGAAGAAAAGTCACAAACAGAAGAGCTCAAATAAGAGGAAAATCCAGATAAGGGAAAGCAATAGTTGCTCCTGGAGAACGTGAAGGAACCAAGTTCTTGACTCGAGGACGAGTCAAGGAGTGTGGTCGGAGTCTATTGGGCCCTTCATTTTTGAGAAATAATTTTGCAAGTTTTGAATAAGAATGAGTCACACAAACTTCATCAAAGGCTGGAAGGAAGAATAAGATAAAGCATTTACGGATGCTAGCGCAACACCACCTAAGCAACAAATAGTTGCAACACAATAATAAGGCGAGCAAGCCAAATAGGAGAACATAACCCAGCTATATATAGGACTGAATATAATTGTAAAAGAGTTGGTTAGGTTGGGTTGATGTTGTTGTCATCCATTTAGTTCATTGGTTCACTCATTCATGAATTGAGTAGAGTCAGGTTGAGTCATGTCTATCAGAGTCACCTAAGGTTTTGGGATTAGTTACTACTACCTATCGTAAGTCGAGAAGAGGAGAGTTTGTAATAAACGAGACCTATCAGTTGGGTAATTAGAAATCTGTGGCTGAGGCCTAGAGCTAAGAGTCTGTACTAAATATCTCTATGTAATTATGAGTCTGTAATGCAAGAAATATCTCAGAGATAATATTATAAAGGAGAACCAAATTTTCAAAATAGGATGTGTCTTGTATGTTTATTAGTCCATTACATTGTTCCTTTATGGTTTATGAGTTATGTTTAATGGTTCTATTCTTAAATCATTGTTCATAATGTAAGTAGGTTCAATTCTTGTGGTTAGATGTTTTAGATATGATGTTTCTCTTGTGTAAGAACATGAATGAGTTCTGGATGATCTATGGATTCTCTTTGGTATTTTCCCTACCCTTTCCTATGTTTCTGTCTCAGTAGTGCTTCAGGTGAGACTTCTTCTCTTCGGAGGAGATGAAAATTCCAATGCTCTAGAATACATGGTACCTTTTGTTGGTAACCTGAGAAGAACCCTGGTCTGATCAAATCCGTGCCAACACTCATTTCACCAGGCTTCAAGGGCACTCATGTTCTATGCAGTGGAGTGTTTAGGACCTACTGTTTATGACTGGTGTACCTCACTGTTGACTAACATGAAGAACTGGTTGACAAATTGCAAACAAGGGAGAAAGATAAACTTCAGATTTGCATCCATTCTATGTAGTTTTTTCTTTGAGTGAATTCCATGTTTGAGCCCTAGAGTAGAGATCATTCCACATGGACCGCACGATCCATCCATGTCATGATGGATCGACGTGATGAGGTGGCTAGGAGGTGGCAGGTGCCAACCCTGTAAAATGATGAGTTATTTTTCTGGTGGCACTGACAAGTCATATCCATTGATGACTAAACCTATGCTGAGATCAACTACAAAAGGAATCCAGATATTCCTTTTCCACCAGGTTCCACCTACGGTGATATTGGTAAGAAATGTTTTTATATATTTCTTTTTTTTGTGTTTTTTCAAAAAGAATAAAAAATGAAAATATTTTTGTATGGTATCAAGTATTAACAATTTCTTTTTCATGCAAATGTAGGTTCGCGATGACCAGATGGATTCCCATGACATTGGGGGAGGAGCCAGGGAGATGAGCATATGGGAGGATATGTGGAGAGAGTGTTGCAGAATATGTAGGGGAACCTATCTCGATTGACGCACAATATTCTTATGGTTCAGGTGGAGGACCTTCCAGAGTGGTGGGTGTGCCCCATGCATGGCTGTGACTCTTCCAAAATCTCACAAATGATGTAGTGTGATATCATGACATGCATCTATAACCATAAGAATAGATTCAATGGTCATATATATATACCGACCATATATGTATTTTGAGGGTGTGAGCCCCATTTTGTGTTATGACACCATATGTTTTGAAAAGATGAAATATAAAATTTTTGGTCTTCGTCTTTACTTATATATATTACAATGTATACATGCATGAATGTGTTTTATTTTCTTATTTATACGAAAAATTCCAATCTAAAACATAATTATCATATGCATAAGATACATGATTAGAAATTCTAGATATCTAATTATAAGTAAGAAAATCAAAGTATCATTCCAAAATTCATACCCATAGGAATCGTCATAGTAGAGTAGGGTCTCACGCACTATAAATTCCATTTAACTGACATACAACTAATTGGGAGTCCAAGAGAGCCTATAAATACTAAAAATCATGTTAAATGGCATCACGTAATAGTTCTATAATGGTGCTATACTCAACCAAATTATTCATCGATGGCTCTAGACGAATACCACTTGAATACACCAGTTGAACCTCGGGTGAGTAAATGAACCAAGAGACAGAATCCATGTTCCATGTATGATGACTAACACCATATGTGAATCCTAAGTAAACTAAAGACACCATTGACATCTTCCAACCAAGGGAAAACTTGATAAGAAATCCAATGAAACAAAGGAAAAGTTGTATATACACTAAGACACATTAGTATATAAAGAGTCACGCCCAAGCTTGATGTCTCAAGGGTAATATATTTTAAGGCAGAGCCCATTTTTAGGCTCATCCAACATATTCCCTTCATAATATTCCAATTCATAGGATCCTTTCTCTAAAACACGTCACACGGTATAAGGACCATGCCACATGGGGTTGAACCTGCCTACCCATAACAGTTCTTTGTCTTGGTCATACACGAGAACCAAGTCACCCTCAACGTACTATCAAGGACAGACAAAACTATCATACTAAACCTTAACATGTTGTGTATTCACTTTGATAGTCATAGAGGCATCTCAACGCTGCTCATATAGACGATCTAGGTGCTCAAGGCGTTCTTCAAGGTCAGTTGTGTCAGGTAGGAGCTCAATTTCCATTTTGAGGGAAAGGATTTCACATTCAATTGGAAGGATCAAATCCACGCAATGTACTAACTAAAAAGGATAAAAACTGGTGGAATTCTTTACCGAGGTTCGATATTCCCAAAGCACAAGGTAAAGAATTAGATGTCAGTTTTATTTACTCTGGTTGACAGCATTTTTCAAAATAGCCTTGAGATATTTATTCACTGCCTCTACTTGTCCATTTTCATAGGATAATAAGGGGGAAAATGACCGTTCTTAAACCCCAATTTTGATGCTAACTCCTTCATCATTTCATTCTGAAAGTGTCTGCCATGATCACTGAAAATATATTTTGGGATTCCGAACCAGGATATAATTTGGTCAAATACAAAAAAATGTTATTTTCTTACTATCGGATTTAATGGTAGGCATGGCCTCTTCCTATTTAGTGAAGTAATCCACGACCACGATAACATGTTGATGTCCCCCAACCAAATTTGGGTTACCATCCATAATATCTACCCCTGTCAGGCTGCTAAATTGAAGCTTTTAAGTGACCTGAAACACTAAATTGTCAAACCAGGGTTGGTAAAATTTGAGCTGATACATAGTATGTGCGGGTAAGGCTTTAGTCTCTATCTGAATGCTATCCTTAGAATAAAACACACACTTATTCTGAGAACTTGAATCTTAATGTATATCTCGAAGCTTAGCATTTCCTATTTAAGTCATCAAAAGAAAACAGTCTTGTGCTCAAATGATGGTACTGCTATTCTTATTCAAAAGTGTGGTTCCACAGGATTATTTTACCTCTATGTCCGATCATCTACCATCATCATTTCTATTCAAGTCATGACACAAAGAGTATTTTCGAAAATGCATTCAATCTGGTCATCAAAAATGAATCTAAAGCTGTCTACAGGAAAACAGAGTACTTTCCTACTTACTGGTACCAGGAGCTCCCCTTTGATTTAACTGTAATCTAACTGTTCTAAGTAAGCAGGATAACTAACTATCTAACAAAGCAAAGTTCATGCCAATTCTGAGTTATGTTCAAATCAAAAGCTGGAATCCAAACAAACCGTACTCATACTCTAAACCCTACATGCATCAGTTATGTATTCAATACTTAGCAACGTCAAAGGTAACAGTATGCTGGAATGATCCAGTTGAGAAATAAATGAACACAGTCTTTGAACAAGTCAATTCTGAAACTTAAAGCTATCATGTAATAAAACACTAACACACTACAATGAACTAAAGCTATGATAAACTAAAGCTAAATCTATGAACGCTAAGCTACCTCGTATGCAAGTTCTAAAACACTGAAATGAACTAAAACTATGACAGCATAAAACTAAATCTATTGACAGAATAAAGCAGCGGCTTGCACCGGTTTGGCGGGCCCAACCAAATGGCACAAACGTTGTTAGTAATAACCAGAGCCGACTAGAAAATTCTATGAAAACATTGTATAATCCATCAACTCAAAAGAGAATGCTTCAAATCGTATATCAGTCGAATACCATAACGCAACAGTAGTCTTTATTAAAAAACATAGGTTCACGGCATAACATAGTCCAACATAATCCAACCCGGTCTCAGGAGTGATCTCGGGTTATATATAAAAATCCTACTGTTCATAACAGTCGAAAACAAAGATGCATAAAAAAACAAACGGATCCCCGATCCGAGAATAGTCTTGGAATCAAGTGTTAAAACGTATTTCACATCTTCGTGACACGTAGTGTCACGAAGTGTGAATGATGAAGAATCATGACCTAGTTTCATCATTAGGCCTTCAAGCACCCTGTGGCGATGACTCCAGTTGTCATGCGAATATCTCTATCTCCCATTCGAACCATAACGCACACCATAATGCACAGATCTCGAGCGGCTCCATTGGTACTTCCACGGGTACGAGTTGGTACCTGGTACCGACATCCTGTTCCAAAAATAGAAGTGGTACCTAATCCAAGCGATATTAGTTCCAATACCAATTTAAAGCATTAAAGTGCATAAAACTAGCTTGAAATGAAAATATACCTTAGGTAACCCCATTGAATGGTCGGGAGATGTCAATTATGTCCAAACAAGGCCAAAAGGGTGGTACTGGTATATAAATGGAGGTATGTGGCATATAATGTGGGAAAAAACATGATCAAAACCGGGGACCAACACACCCCCACACTAAAGTCGTTGCCTGTCCTCAGGCAACAAAAATAAAAAACGGGTAGCCATCAAAGGGTTGCAACGGTTGCAACCAACATCTGTAGCCTCTCCTGCTTCTTCAGATTCCTAATTTCTCTCTTAAGGACCCTGTTGATTATAACATGCTTCCTAGCAATCCTCTGAAGTTGTCGGTTCCTTTTGAAAATATCCTTATTTCTCTGCTTTAGCCTTTCAACTT